>NBIL01063978.1:0-11303 GCA_002752925.1 Viola pubescens var. scabriuscula | reverse complement strand
TGCATACTTTGTCCCTGACACAGCTTTATGTCAGAGCTTCCCACTAATGAGTGCCCCACCATTGTTGCTAAAAAATATAGGACTGTCGCTCTCTTTTAGCAAGTTGCAACGTAATAAACTGGCTTGTTTTTAAGTGTCTGAATTTTGTTTCTTCTTTATTTAGCAACAATGTTTCTCTGAATCAATTATATTTTTATTAGTGGACTGGACAAAGTTGCAGCATTAAGGCCTACTTCCTTTCTTTATCTTAGAAATAACAAAAAAAATTGAATTGAAATCCCATGAGGAATGTAAATCATCAACTTGTTTACTCTTGCAAACTGCCACTTCGACCAAGTTTTCTTTGTTGATTGAACTGTGCTATTCGTTATTCATACCAGGTAAAGCTCTCTGAAAAGCTATCACATGTACAGTCACTGTGCATTCATGAGATGATTGTACGAGCTTTTAAGCACATTCTTCAGGCTGTGATTGCTGCTGTTATGAATCATGAGAAAATGGCAGCATCAATAGCTGCTGCATTGAATCTGATGCTTGGAGTTCCTGAAAAGGGAGATTCAAGCAAGTCTTGCCATGTTCATCCACTTGTATGGAGATGGCTGGTGGTATTTTTGAAGAAGCGATATGAATGGGATCTTAGCATCTCAAACTTCAAAGATGTGCGGAAATTTGCAATCCTCCGTGGATTATGCCACAAGGTATACTCCCCAAAGTTGGTCTTGAAAGTTTTACTAAAATGTTACTTCATATTGAGGGATTGGTGGATTCAATTTTATGATATTTAAGAGAAGCTTTTATGCTTTCCAATGTGTGGAGAACTGAAAATTCATATGCGATTACATATCAATGCCTGAAGAAAATTTCATCAATCCCTTATTATATTACTTTTTGGATTTTTTTCTCATTTTACACTCAATGTATTATTTCCTTTATAAGGACTGCGCAAAGATGTTATGCAATTACTCAATAGTTGGAAAATGGAATCATGAAAATGTAAACTGAAAAGTCTGTTCCTTTCTTATTTGTCTTCAGGTGGGTGTTGAGTTAGTTCCAAGGGATTTTGACATGGATTCTCAGGACCCATTCCAGAAAACAGATGTTGTCAGCCTTGTCCCAGTGCATAAGGTAATGACTAGATATTTAATTATTCCCGTTTTTTTCCAATCTTGTCTGAAATCTGATCATATTCTCTAGGCTGTTCTGAGTTGTATTTTCTAACTCTTTGCAGCAAGCAGCATGCTCCTCTGCAGATGGAAGGCAACTCCTGGAGTCATCAAAAACAGCACTAGACAAGGGAAAGCTTGAAGATGCTGTCACATATGGGACAAAGGTCTATGTGGCTTCCAAAAACAATTGTTATATTTTCCTTTATAAACAATGATGGGGCATGGTCTTTTGTAATGGCATGTCCACCATTTTTTCTCATATGAACTGTTAGCATTGGACTTTCTCAACTGCTTCTTCATTCTTTCTATTTTTATTGTAATATGTCCAGGCTCTTGCAAAGCTAGTTACAGTTTGTGGTCCCTACCATCGAATGACTGCTGGAGCTTACAGTCTTCTTGCTGTTGTATTGTATCATACTGGAGACTTCAATCAGGTCAATTCTTTTCCACTTTGTTATGAGGAAGGATGGAAATATTTGCAGTAATACTCTTTTAGATATTGTCAGTTCACTAGGTTGTTTTTGACTATGTGCTACTTCATACTGTTGGCCCCGTTAAGAAAAAAAATGAGTTCCTTAACAATATGTGCTTACATTTCAATGCTGATTCAGCTTGTGTTCTCATCACAGGCCACTATATATCAGCAAAAAGCCTTGGATATCAATGAGAGAGAACTAGGGCTTGATCATCCTGATACAATGAAAAGTTATGGGGATCTTGCAGTGTTCTATTACCGACTTCAACACACAGAGTTGGCTTTGAAGTACGCACGATTTTTCTCTTGTACAACTTTGGCTTCAGTATATTATTGTGCTTCTTGTCTGTTTTAATTTTCTCCATCTAATGCCCTCTTATCTTTTCTTTAGTGATGCTGTTCATATTTATCATTAGAATGACTAATAATAATGATTATTTCCAGGATGGTTTTGTTGCTTAAACCTTAAATTCCCTTAATTATGTATAACCTTCATGAAAATTAGATTAAAGCAGAGTGACCATCAACCATAGTTGTTTTTTGCATGGTTCAATTGGGTGTTTTTGCCCTTTCTTAAAAAACTCTTTTTTAGCTGGATCGCAGTTTGGTGTGCCTTTTTTCTAGTGCTTCCTTCTACTTTTCTCAGCATGTCGTCAGGGATAATTGTTCAATCACTTCCACATATCGTTTCCATTTACAAAGATTTATTTAGGTTTTTGTTTTATCTTCAGTATCTAAGTTTAGTATTTTTGTTTGATCAGGTATGTAAAGCGGGCTTTGTATCTTTTGCATCTTACATGCGGTCCATCACACCCAAATACAGCTGCAACATATATTAATGTGGCTATGATGGAGGAAGGTCTTGGCAACGTGCATGTTGCCCTGAGATACCTTCACAAAGCTCTAAAGTGCAACCAAAGGCTTCTTGGCCCGGACCATATTCAGGTTCCCTTTGTCTTTTGCTGAAGTTCATTTTACTTTTCATTCATTGTATGATCCTACACATCTAATTGAAAGCTGATAGTAATATTATTGACTAGCTTATCAGATACTTAACTCGGGGATATACTTCCACACTAGAAGATGTGTATATAGCATAAAGCAATGCAGTTAAACTTCTTCTAAAATGAGCTATTTCATTCCGTTGCCATCCAATATAGGTTGTTAGGTAGCCTTACATTTTCCATCTTCCTTTCCCTCCTTGAAAGGAAAAACAATGAAGGCGCGGATCAGTTCAAGAATGAATTAGGAATAATCTGTTATGATATGGAAGTATGTACATGTGTTGGAAGCACCGTGTGGACATATGAATGTCTTAAATACTGTGTTGCTATGGTCTCTAAAATTCAGTTGGTAGATTGTACTTCAGGTTTGTTGCATTAAGCTGCTAACTAAACCTCTTAAAAAATTGCTTGTACTTGAAATACTTCTAATAAAATTTGCCTTAGGGATAATCCCTTTAATCTTCGTGATCACAGACTGCAGCGAGTTACCATGCCATAGCAATTGCACTCTCATTGATGGAAGCATACCCTTTGAGTGTTCAACATGAACAGACAACCTTGCAGATTCTCCGAGCAAAGTTGGGTCCAGATGATCTGCGTACTCAGGTACTGCACTAACTCAACCGGTTAATCTATCTCCCTTCACCCTCTTCATATGGAGAAATTATAGGGTCACCGGGGATGCTAATTCAAAAGTGAAAGTCGGCATACCTGAAAGTTGGCATCCCAACCAACACGTAATCACTTTTTTTACACGTCATAAATGACTTTGGTTCCTGTATTTCCTTCTTTTATTGCACATAAAAAGCTGTACTGCAATTATTAAAAGACCATCTTCTCCTTTATCTTTTCTTTCCACTTCGTCTTCCTCCTCTTGCAAATCTGTACCCTTCATCATTAAACAATTGCCTTTTCTTTTCCTTCATTAACTCAGTATATTCACTTTGTCAACTTTTTTTTAAAGCAAGTATTGGGATTAATAATATATTAGGAAGAGATTTCGTTTCTGTTTCAGCAAGTCAGGTCTACGAGCCGTGGACGATCTATGAGTTATTTTTTTATTTCCTAGTTGCTTCATCATTTCAAAAGAATGAAACAAAAAACGGAGGAATTGAAGAGTGTTTTGGGGTGGGGAATCATTTCTTAAAAAAAATTTAAAAAATGGAAAAACAAATCTAGATGAATTCCTTTGATATTTTTGACGACTACAGCGAAAGGTAACATTGAGCAAAGATGAGTTGAAAGGGGAAGGAATTGAGTGAATCGTATTATTTATTCTTTTAAAATTAGACAATTATGTTTAGTTGTTTTTGACTCTTTAGCAGATGAGGTAGACAAAGTGAAAAAAATAAAGGAAAAGACAGTTTTTCTTATGACTGTAAAAAAAGCTGACAACGTGTTTATTCATTATTGGTTGGTTATGCCAACTTTCACTTTTGAGTTGGCGTACCGGATCACCCTATGATTCTCCCTTCATATGCTCTCCTTCTTTAGGCACAATTGCGCATCTCTACTTGTGGAAGAGTGCATTTGATTGGTAGCACTAGATGTGCAAAATGATTGGTATAATCTAGCAAATTGATTCACAATGGCTAGAAAAGCCTACCTTTACCTCTGTAGGGATTAAATTGCACTTACTATTTGTAGTTGATATGGTTCTTGTCATTCTTGTGGATTTAACAATACATTTGACCACTTGATCTCAACTTTAGTTATCAGTATCAATGTGCTACTTGATATTGCATCATGTATTTTCATAATCCAGTTATAATTCTGAAGTTGAGTGAAATGCTTCAGGATGCTGCTGCTTGGCTTGAGTATTTCGAGTCCAAGGCGTTTGAACAGCAAGAAGCTGCTCGAAATGGTACTAGGAAACCTGATGCATCAATAGCCAGCAAAGGTCATCTAAGGTGAATTACGATATAATATTTTCACCTCGTTTGAGCTTTACATCTGTTGTAATTTGTTTCTGCTACTTCTTGTTTGGTAGAGATGAAGCAAAGGATGGAACCCTTGATCAAACAGATGCAAATCTTGTTACTAATTTTTTTACTGTTTGGCAGTGTGTCAGATTTGCTGGACTATATTAATCCTAGCCGTGATTCCAAGGGGAGAGATGGAGGGACAGTGAAGAGAAAAAGCTACATAACAAAGGTATCCAGATCTTTTGTCATAATGGGTTAATAATCTTTCTTAGCTGACCATAAGGATTTCACCTGAGTTTAGGGTTTAGGATTTTCAACATGGTTGCGTTATCATCTCTAATTTCGTACAAAACATTCCAAACAATTTCAGATTTTGTTTCAGGTGAAGGAGAAATCCAATCCAAGCATCAGTGCAGCAATCTCTGATGAATCTCCCAAAGATACCACAGATGAGGCTTCAGATGGAGAAACACATGTACCTGACAGTCCTAAACAGGAGACCAGCTCTGTTCAAGCTGAGGTCGAGCAGCCTGCCCTGGTCACCACGGAGAAGAAACAAAGCATTGCCGATGATATCTTGCCTGAAACACATGCTGAAGCAGATGATGGCTGGCAGCCAGTCCAAAGGCCAAGATCTGCTGGTTCACATGGGAGACGAGTAAAGCAAAGGCGTGGGATCATTGGCAAGGTTTTTGGTTATCAGAAAAAGATTGCAGATACTATCATGGATCAGCCTCCTGTGAAGACTACTCATCCGAATAGTAGGTATTACCTTTTAAAAAAACGAACACTTGCTCATGCAAGTTATGCTGACCAGCATCCATCAAATCCTTCATATGGTACCAAATTTGGGAGGAGAATGGTGAAAGCTGTTACCTATCGGGTTAAATCTGTCCCTGCCTCCAATAAAAATGCTACAACTGAGAATTTAGGAAGTGGTGGCGAGGTGCTCTCTTCATTAGAATCTGGTTCCATTGCTACCCCAAATGATGTTGGCCCACCAAAGAACTCAATAGTTACTCTTGGAAAATCCCCCTCATATAAAGAAGTTGCATTGGCACCACCGGGTTCTATTGCTAAGTTGCAGACCTGGTTTCCCCAAATTGATATTCCACATGATCTGGATATTAGTGTTGAGAAAAAAGGAGAGACAAACGAAGTTAAAGAAAATGCTGGGTCAATGCTGACGGAGGTGGAAGATAATCACAGAGTGCAGGATAGTGATTCAACAAATCATGAGGAACAAATTGGTGGTGTTGAGGAAAAAGAAGGCCATTCTTCTGATAATTCTTCTTCGATTGTGAGCCAAACTAAGCAAGTACCTGAATCTGGTGTTGTTGAGGTTAATGGACAGGTAGAGGACAGCTTGCTGAACACTAGCGTTCCAAATTCAGTTGATTCTAGCCAAAATGAATGCCACGAGAAGGATTCTGGTGAATTTGAACCCCAAGGTAATTCTCACTCCACCTTGCCAGGAGTGGAGGATTTGAAAGACAAATCACCAGTTCTGAATTCAGGTGATTCTCGTGTATTCCCCAATAAGAAGTTGTCTGCTTCTGCAGCTCCATTCAACCCATCAACATCCATTACACGCCCTACTCCAGTTCCCATGAGCATCCCTCTTCCTTCTGGCCCTGTTCAAGTTCCAGGTATTGGACCTTGGCCAGTAAATGTAGCTCTTCATCCAGGGCCGGCTATTAGTCCAATGCCCTCCCCACACCACCCATTTCCATCACCTCCTCCAACACCAAACATGATACAGTCATTGCCCTTTATGTACCCTCCTTACACTCAAGGCCCGCCAATGCCAACCAGTAACTTTCCTGTAACCAGCAGT
This sequence comes from Viola pubescens var. scabriuscula, assembly GCA_002752925.1. Taxonomy (NCBI): domain Eukaryota; kingdom Viridiplantae; phylum Streptophyta; class Magnoliopsida; order Malpighiales; family Violaceae; genus Viola; species Viola pubescens. The sequence goes on along the minus strand of NBIL01063978.1, from coordinate 4,896 downwards.
GCCTTTCACCCTAATCACTTCTCTTGGCAGTGCAATGTGAATCCCAATGTACCAGATTTCATTCCTACCACAGTATGGCCTGGTTGCCATCCAGTGGAATTCTCTGTCCCTCCACCTGTCATCGAGCCTATTCCAGACCCCATGGTGGAGCCTAAATTGCAATTTGAAAATTCTGAACGCCCAATCTCACCTTCAATTCTTCCACTAGACATTGACAGTATCGAAGTTAAGAAAGAAATGGATCTCTTAGCATCAGAGGGAACAGATGAGACGAATGAATCAGCTGAGGTTGGCTCGGAAAATGTAAAGGAAAAGGGCCATTCAAATCTTGATCTCTGCAAGATTGAAAATTCTGGTAATGATTCATGTCAGTGTGAAAGCCCAAAAGAAACTGCTGGTAGCAGTTCTGAGAAGACTGATGGGGAGAAAACCTTCAGCATTTTGATAAGGGGGAGGAGAAACAGGAAACAGACTCTGAGAATGCCAATAAGTTTGCTTAGTCGACCATATGGCTCACAGTCATTTAAAGTAATATATAACAGAGTAGTAAGAGGTAGCGAAGCTCCAAAACCTACCAGCTTTTCCACAACTGAAAGTGGCATGGCTGATGCCGCAGCAGCATAACGTTCTTATTCCCTTATAAATCAGCCAATCAAGTAGTGCAGGCTGTCCAGAAAAAAAAGTTGAAGAGATGATGATTTATTTGAGCATTATTGAATATTTTTAGGCTTCTGAGGCAATCCCATCTTTTTGGAAAATGACGGGTTAGTTTCTAAATTCATTTTCTGTATTGAACTTTGAGACAAGAGGTGCATGTTATGTCTTTTTTTTTTATGTCTTTAGCTGCCTTTTATCCAGTACATGTTAATGATATGACCTTTCAGAAAGATCGCAACTGTAACCATGGATAGGTTGTTCCAATTGTATGCATGATATATTTATGACTGCTATATTAACATTGATTACTTTTTGCAGAAGCTTCCCATTTGAGGACACTTGAGAAACAGGAATAGATGCGTTTTGTTACTTCAGGTACTTCTGCCACTGTTGGTTTTATTAATTCTAAACTAGATTGAATTCGGCTGTAATGCATTGGCCAAAACGTGATTTGTTGTTTTCTTGTGCCGGACTTGTGTTTGAGCCGCATGCTAGGTAGTTTGTCTACTAAACTGTTTCCTAAAGGTTCAATCTGCTGACCAATGCATGAACCTGAATAAAGGGGAGAAAAAGCTCTCATTTTAGATGTGTTATATCGAACCTTCTGGTATTCTTGTCAAACTGTTTCCGTAAAAAATTGGCTTCAGTGCATGTACCCGTTTAGGAGGCAAAACCTATTCGTTTGGATTTTGATTTATTTGTGTTAAAGTTTTGTGGCAAGTCACAAGTGGTTTTCCTTTATTGAATTGTTAAGAACATATTAGGTGCAAAGTTGATCTTCCAATTACGTGCCGTGGTACTTATTGCAAAGTTGGGAGTTTGATCGTCAAATTTCCTTACATGGGTTCTAACTGATTCATGGTTTTACTTGGTGTGCAGATTTACAGTAGGAAGTCTACTTTTTGGGACGTTCAATTTCTCAATATGCACTTTGTCAAGGTGGCATTTTTTGCAGACAACCAGTTATATTCTTAATTTTTTTGAACCACATGTGAAGACAGTTCAGTTTTATTCTTAATTTTTTTTGGAATCAGTCCTGGAACTGTCTAAGCAAGTTAGTTTGAACTTGTAAATAATTGCAATTGCTTCCCAACTATCTTTCGTTCAAGGGAACAATGCCCGTGCCTAGTCTCCGTCCTGAAAAAAAAATTGACCTTTAGATTTCTTTTGATGGCTGGATGATTTTTTTGCAAATGGAGATGATGCCTTCGTAAATTGCAAGACGAGTCGTTGTTTGGTTCGTGTCTTCTTGTTGCCTGCCGGAATTTGTATCGTGGTTTCTGGGATTGATGGTGGTTTTTGTTACTGTTGTCTTATATCAGGTTAGACAATTTACAGTATTCATATCTTACATGAACTCAAAACAGCAATTTCAAGCATGATCAAACCATCCGGTTCAAGCCAGGCACAAAAATTGAACCGGAATGATAATCTCAATTCCGTTTGGGCAAATAACGGATGCACAGCTGACAGCTGTAAACTTTCTATTCAATGGGATTCATCTGGAATGTTGGAGGTAGAGTCTTCTTCTCTGATCTCCTGATGCAGGTTAATGTTTCTAGGATTACGGCTCCTACTAAAATGACTGTAATCAAAAGTCCATATCCAATCTTCCATGATACTCCTGCATCTGCAACATGGATTCCCCACACTATATTGAAAGCTCCAAAGAACAGAGCAATCCTTCCGAACCAGTGGTGGTACCAGTTCCAATACTTCCGAATCTTGGCTTCTCTCTTTGGCCGTAGAAAGAATGCCAATATCTGAAAATTCAAGATTAGCTGATCAGAATTCCGAATTAGGAAAAGAAAACGCGGATAATAGTTTCAGAAATGGAGACAGAACCTGAAGAATACTAAGCGTCAGGGCGAAGATTCCTATGCCTCGATGCGCTGCAACACTGGCGTCACCACCACCCTTATCGTACAGTCGCAGTCCAATGATCACACCGGTGAGGCCGAGCAGAAACCCTAGGAATTGAATGACAGCATGTAGGTAGTACCAAAGTGGGTCTTTATGCTTCAAGTATCTTGCAATGATTGCCCCGAAAGGAAGGAATAGACCCCACGCAATGACACCCATTATCCCATGATTCCTCCTCAACACATCAGGTTTTTTGGATACAGCAGATGCAGAACCTGTGAAAGACCTACATTTTAGTCTTGTGCATAATCAACAACCTAAAAGAGATGTTGCAACTCGGATTTTTTCACTTTTTGGGTATGGATCATAGTATATGATTTCTTTCTACACGAGGATCGGACCAACGACCTCACTAACCACATGTCCTTATTAGACCCTGAGTGTTAGGCCTAAAAGAAGGTGGGAGATTGAACAACAAACCTGGAGAGAAGTTGAACAAGATGGAAGTCTTGTCGTCGTGAACGGATAACCGGAGATGATTCGGATATGTGGTTCCGAAAGCCAGTATGATAGGTTGGAGGTTAAGAGGGTGGTCGAATTTAGCTTGAAATGCCAAGTAAATCATAGCTTCATAAAGCACAACAGCTGGTGGAACTTTTGTGAGGTCTAATTCACCTGCATCCGCCACCACTTGCCACGGCCGGTTGCCTTGTAAGTAGTACTGTTTGATCATGGCATGACCTTTCCTGGTAAGCCATCCAACCATAGCACTTGAACCAACCATCATCCCATCTTTCGAAAATCCCATCGATACCCAACCAGTGGTGTACACAGCAGATAATATGAATGTCACAGTGTTATCTTTACCCTTGTGGTACTGCACAAGATGGATAGTACATTATCAACAAAAAGCTCACTAAAGAATGCAAAGCATTTCTATCACTGCAATTATAAGAATGCGAACGACAGAACTCAAAATCGAGGGCTAACTCTCGCTAATTTGCAGTAAGTACTAACAACTTCATTGCTAATCTTAGATCAGAACAGAACCAACAATTTCCTTCAAATTTCAATGTTTTATAAAGAAATGAAAGGAGAATATAAGTAAGAAAGGGACTTACTCTCAAAAGGAAAGTATTCCAAACAGGTGAACATATCATGTTTGATATATTGTTGTAAGGTGGGGGAAGAACAGAACTCAAATCGGTGTCGCAAAGCTCGGATCTTGCCATAAACTGACTATCTGCTGCAGCTGCAACAATCTTTCTTGGTCTAAGGAAACATAACAAAACAACAAGTACAATAATCCTCAATTCTTGAAATCTTGAAGCTGCCATTGTTGCGATCTAATTGGGTTTTCAGCAAGAAACCCAAGAACAAGAAATTAAAGTTGGAAATGGTGGTGAAAGAGAAGAAGAGAGAAACAAGAAAGTGTTTTGGAGGGGTGAGGTGATAATTAAGTGGTGGTTAAGAGGTGTCAGTTTCTTGAAATTGAAGGGAGAATTATTATAATTGTTGGTGCACTGCTGGTGAAGAAAAAGAAAGAAAGGAAAAAAAAGTTGTTGGTGATGGCGGGTAATAACTAATCATCATCACCATTCCCGCCAATTCTTACACACTTAGTTATCAACCAACAACATTCTTTTTAATTTTACCCAAAAACTGAAGTTTAATGAGAAGTTTATTACCTGGGCAGGGTTGTCAATAATAGTACATAGCTGATTTTTGCCCTCATAGCAAAGAATCTCTTGGATTTCTCCTATTTGGCACCCCAAACATCACCCTCAAACATCACCCCAAGCATAAAAATACCATCCATAATTATAAAAATGCCATTCATAATTGGGAAAAATGCTTGGGGGTGATGTTTGGGGGTGCCAACAAGCATTTCCCTTTTATCAAATCAGGTGTTTCTATTTAGCAAAACTGTTGAGCTCACTGATCTCGACAGACTGGAACCTAACACAACACTGGATTTTCTGTGCAGCATAACAAAAATGCCTATTAATTGTTTATCCATAAAAAAATATATTATGTTTTTTAACTAGTTATGCTATATATATAAAAAATAAAGCTTTTCACTAATAATTATACTAGTTTGTAACGCGTGTTATTGAACCGGTAAAAAAAGAAAACGTTCCCATCTTTTTAATTGTTAGAGAAAAGAACTATTAATAGGTGGATTTAAACTTGTAATCTAATGGAAAGCTATATATAATGTTAACTTGATTTTTTAACTTCAAGTTCTATTTTTGAGAATGAAAAAAAAAAATCATGACAGAAAAATCTGACAATACTCGAATGAAACTAATTTCAATTAATATGATATATTCACGTCATTATATTGACAACTAGTTATAAACACGAGCGATAACA
>NBIL01063933.1:0-12614 GCA_002752925.1 Viola pubescens var. scabriuscula | reverse complement strand
GTGGGCTGGGCAACCACCTTATGCCACTGTGCCACCGCCTTATGCATAAATGCATAAAGGAAAAGAAAAGCTCTGTTGCGGATAAGGATTAAGCAATTAAGCAATCAGCATAAGCGAAAGAGAGCAGAAAAATGTTTTCTAAGGATTGATTCCATCTAGCCGGGGCAACGATTTAGCAGAAGACCATATTCCCGGATCTCTGCATAGATCATGGCATCGTCATCAGGTACGCTTCCGCATCCTGTTCTTATTCATGCAATAATCAAATTGATTCATTCCTGGAATCTCCCATGAGGTTCTAACATGACAAAGATAAATGCACAAAATAGTAACACGGGGGGAAGGGGGGCGAGGGGCTGGGTTCTGGTTGATTAATCAGATTAACCAAGATACAGACAGTTGCTAACAAAACAATTAATAAAAATAGGAATACAGGGCAAGACAGGCAAACAAATAAAAGCAGGAGTAAAGGGCAAAACAAGAAAACAGAATAACGAAATAAAGAAATAAAGTCGAATGAGAGAAGATTCTTAGCAAAGGATATTCTTGGGTTGCGTCGAGGCCTAGTTAATCATCGGCGCAAGGATATTTTATTCCTATGCCATAGACGTGCTATGGGGGTCAAGTTCCCTTAAACCCCCTACTTTCCTTCGTACGAGGAGTTACCCCGTTTTCACATAATGAGGTAAACTTGACACTTCACCATCTTCCCAGGCACGAGGCAGGGAGGCCAAATTCAAAGTGCCCATGAAGAAGAGGAAAGACATGTCTTGGGTGAGATACCGCTCAGCTTGTCAGACTCGCGGCACCACCCTAATCGGTTACTTGCCCTAGCCAGATTGGACCAAATGACATGATGACTCCGGTCTAGTTGTCTACTCTACCCTGCAGCCTCACGCTAGTTATTACTACAAGGATGAAGATAATTACAAAGGAAAACTAAAAGTTGATCAAGCTTCTAATCACCCTAAGAGAAAATGGAAATAATATGACAAGCAAGCAAATACGGCAACAAGAATATATTAAGCACGTTTTGGCCTTCAAACTATCCTTTGCAACCCGCGAAATACTTTTGCTAAGAAGATGGAATTTAGCTACTCATGCTAGCAAGTAAACAAGCAATAGATCTACAATATAGCATGAAGAGAAAAAATAGATAATGGAAGAAAATGCTTAATAAATACCCGGCCGGAGTTAAAGCTCCGGTTTAGTTACAAGAGTTTTTTGTGCCCGGTGGCTGTGGAGAAAAGAGGGAAGAACAAATCCCCAAAAAACTATGACTTAAGAGAATGTTGTAAGTAAAAATGAAATAAAAGAGATGATGTCCTAAAACCCTAACAACAAAGGGTATAAATATCCTAACAACCCACTAAGGGACAAAAATCCAGCTAAGAAAAGTACAAACACAAGGAGTGCATGCTCCTCAAAGTGGAATGGCCCGAAATGGCAAAAGGGAATATTCCTAGGGATTTGCGCAGAACTTTATAGAAGACAGCAGAGAGGACACGTGGAAGCTTAGCAACGAAGCTTTGGCTAGGAAATGGCGTCTTGGCCTTGACAAAGGCAGCAAGGGCTCGATGATATGAACAGCGGCTAGGCCTCGATGGCAAAATTGATGTCTAGGCCTCGATGCTGGTCTTGGCGCTTTAAGACCACAGAGTTCCATCTAGAAAGTATGTATTTTCGCATATTCTTCTCTTTTGGCTTGGGTCTGCAATAAAGATGAAAATACAGACAAATTAGCAGTATCATGCCAGAAATCAGGGCAAGAATGAAGAGAAAAATACGCATATAACACACACTATCAGACTGCCTTGGCCAAGTGACCAAGAGTGTTATTTCCTGTCTTGACCAAGCTTACAATCGATGCTCAGAGTTGCCAGTCTTTTATTCCTACACTGCCTATAGAGTCTTCTATTATCTTGCATGTTTGTGTGGACATTTCCTGGAACCAATTTACTACACACTAAATCTCTCTTCGAAATACTCATTTCGTCTCAAAGAGATTATCCACCTTTTATTTTTTTGTCAGTCCCAAAAAGATGGTCTACTTTCTTTTTTAATACTTTACTTTCCTGTATTACCCTCCATTATTACCATCCACTAACTTTCTATCAAAAGTGAAAAATAACTCGATCGATAAATTTACACAACCATCACACTTTCTAAGTAAAAAACTGTTCATTTCCTGATGACAACTATATTTGACTTTAAAAAAATTGTATGACTTTCCTGAAGATATTAATAAACATAAATTATAGTAATTTTATTTATACAAACGACGTGCTAAGATTTGCTTAGAATATTCACATGCGAACATGCCAACATTCTAACAAATAACCTTTTCAAAGTTTCGGCTTTCATAATATTTAGATTGTTACTTAAGTCTTTATAGTTTCTATTCTCATTTCTTACCGTTCCACATGTCATCTAAGATCTCTATAGTTTGTGACGAAATCATATGAGATCTCTAAATTCATCATATATTGCAAAGATAAATTTGATTTGTGACATATATCAAATTAAATAAATAAAATTAACTTTACTTTTATAACATACATATGGAATTTTAGGGAAAAAAGAAATATAGCAAAATTACAAAACATTATGATTTTTTTCATAAAATGCCTCAATTATAAGCTGATGAGCACTATGTCTACGTAATATCTTAGAAGGTAAGTAAATATCACTAAGGTATTTCATCAAATATAGTAATTCGAAAAGATATATCTTTAAGGGCGTGTTTGCCCCCACTTTTAGTTGTTTTGTTTTAAAATTAAGCATATAAAAACAGCACTAGGGTGTTTGATTAGTATGTATGCTTTTAATTGTTTAACTTTAAAAAAAAAACAGGCTGCTTTTATTTAGTTATAATTTAACCTCACTTTAAATGCATTAGAATACATGCTTTTAAAAATGAAAGACTGCTTATTTATATTCAACAATAAGAATATATTTATTTAAAATATTTAAAATATTAACATAAGATGTAGTAACTTATTTAAAAAATATATTAGTATATAATACTTATTTTTCAAATAGATAAATCTTATGTATTTATAATTTTAATGTTATAAATTAGTATATAACAATATTTGGATTAAAAAATTCAATAAATTAATGACTTTTAAAGATTATTTCATTTTAATTAAAACAATTCATAGCACAGTACAGTAGTTTCTAACCAAATAGCTTACTTCGCAGCACAACACCCATCACAGCAGGGCAAACACGCCCTAAAGTTTTTTTTTAGAGTTTTAGTTTGTAATAAATATTCTAATTTGTTACATATGATTCATTTCTCTTCTTTTTAACTGTCATTTCCTTTTATATGTATTGTACGTAATAGTATGGGTGTAATTGAAAGTGAAAAAATGAGGCATCAATTTTTGCAGTTAAGAGTGAGAAGATATTCGAACAAATTATTCAACATATTTGGCTTATAATTTTTCAGTTCCGTTTGGTCCTTTTCTATTAAGTTGTGTCAGTGGGCAGGTCAAGATTCCGATTCATATCCGTTTATATTTTTTTTATAAACGGGTCTTAATTTTCTAAAGAATAATATCCGTATACATCAACATAAAAAATATATACAGACTTAAAAGATTTATAAATTTATCATTTTAATAAAAAAAATATATCATATAATGTCATGTGCTAGTTTTTGATAATTTTAGAAATTGACATGGAATATTAGATATTATCTTTTGATTTTTTTCAGAAATATTAAAAAATTATTATTCAATTATATTTATATATCATTAAGTGAATAAATTTACATAACTACTCTTTTAATGACAAATTATATTTAACTAATGAATATAAAAGATTTAACATTTTGGAATTTAAAAGGACCAAATTCTTTATATAAATGTCATTTTTAAATTTGTAATAATCCATAACAAATATTTTGTTCCTTCGAGTTTTCATCTTCTCTCCATTTTTTACAATTCAATTATTTAGTCCATAAATTCATAAAAGGTTTCCTACAAAACTTGTATAATTAATTTAGTCTTCATGTTTGTAAAAAAAAATCAATCAAATCTCTACATTTAAAAAAATTCGTATTTTTTTTCTTGTTTGTATTGATTCAATGTTCGTAAAAGATTTTCAATCAAACCCTACGTCTATGAAATCTCATATTTCTGACATTGTAAACTATAAATCCTAAATAATTACTCTCTCTAATAATTTTTACACAATCTACTGAGAATAATAATCAAATTTCGTGCTTAAAACTGCTAAAATAAACTAACCTTTGTGGTAAATATAAGTTCTCTATTAATTGATTACACTACTTTATTTATAATAAACATAATTTAACATATTTATTTATCGTAACCAAATTTCGTGCTTAAAACTGCTAAAATAAACTAACCTTTGTGGTAAATATAAGTTCTCTATTAATTTATTACACTACTTTATTTATAATAAACATAATTTAACATATTTATTTATCATAACCGAAATATATTATACATATTAAATAAAATAATGGCCCACAAAATGGACCATGAATGCCAGTTACTGTATATATAAATCCAACAAGTTCCAGTTTTCCTAAAATCTAATGCAAAAAAAAATTGAGTGTAAATGCAAAGGATACTACAATGTCTAAAATGAGTTCGAAGGAATAAGCATCATTTATCATGAGAGAGACAAGAAACTGGTCTTCAGCCATCTCAATCCAACCTGCCATCCCTGAAACAAGAAGTCATAATAAATACCACACACATCGTCGTAAAAGGAAAAGGAACAACCAAAAAACACCAATGAAAACAGGAGTAAAGGGTGAAATGTACATTACCAGTTTTGGTTATAGATAGATTATATTTGAAATGCGCCTAAACCCAAAAAAAAAATTTTTTAAAAAAGTTATTTGGTAAATTTGATCTTAGAGAAATTAGAAGCTCCAGTAAATTTGAATCTGCTATGCAAAATCAAGATATAATTCTCTTCCATTTTCATTCAACCCTCTATCAACAATAACATATAGTAGAGCACTAACAGTAAAACATGGATGCATACCTCAAAAGGGAAATATAAGCCGCAATTACCAAATCAATGCTTTAACTGTCATTTATTCATGTCTACGCCTTTTTGTACCATCCTCAATAAAAAGTTCCCAGCTTCTGTGATCAAGGGTGGTTAAATCATCAAGATCCGCAATGGCAAGCAGGTATTGCGTGAGCTTCACTAGCTCCAGGTCACTATCTCTGTTTACATGAGCTTTTCTGAATGGCTTGATAATTAGACCATTCTTCGGGTTCAGGACAAAATTCCGTCGCAGGTCATCAAACATTATGGTGTTTTTCGAATTGTAGTACTGAAACACAACATAAACCACATTCTGTCACTTGGATGGCACTTGCACTGTGGAAACACGATGAATTATTTTCCTAAGTACAGTATTTGAATCAAAGGTAAAGAATAGAGTTCATCTCAGATGGAAAAAGGTTATTTGGTAGCATTAATAGCTGCGAATTTAAAGAAAATAAAGAGTATCTCAGAAGTGACTTTCCACTTTTTCAACAAGCATAGCCATATTCTAAATATGCTTTTAAACCATGACATTTTCTGGAACAACGGAAATAAAAGGTTTAGTTTTCAAATGTGAATCAATCCGTTGATCAAAATGACCTTAATGCAAAAGAAGATGGATTAACAAAATGCATCACCTCAGGGAATTTAGCCCAAATCAATCCAAGTGGCTTGCAGTCAAAGATCCCACGAGAATCTGACTGAACTGTAATCATCGCTAAATGGTCCAGAAGGGCAGTGATTTTGTAGTTAGGATTGTCAAGTACCCCAAGCTGCCCCATCTTCAATTCAACCCATTTCATGCTGCAGAAAAGAGAGATTGATAGAGGGACTTGATTTCTTGTTTTCCTTTTGTTTTTCTCTCTTTTTCAAGGGATATGCAAATAACCAGTAAAGACAGATCACTGATAAACCAAAGAAAAATGAATCTGACCTGGTTGCAGACCATATAATAATATCATATTCTGCATAAGCTGCGGCAAGAAACTCATGCAGATCTGCAGATGGTAATGTAATTAAAATAGTACAAAATATACAAATAGAAGCATGCAAGGCCAGACCACTTACAAGGCCGCATGAGTTGAACAGGGTTCTCAGCTGGGGACCGGTGATCAAACAAAGTATAGTCAATATCTAGGACAAGCAGTTTCTTTCCGTCACGGCATGGATTCAGGAGTTCAATCTACAATCCAAGACAATGAACATGGACCTCAATAACAAGCAGTTACATGGCGTAGACAAGTAAATACCAATATCAATGCATAAAACTTTATTTTGTTATAACCACACATCATGGGAAATGGTATTTACCCTAGGTAAACAATGCAACCAGTAACATTCCACTAGAATCCTGTAGTAGAGAACAAGAAAACCAAGACAACTAGGCAACACTTGTTTTCCTAACAATAAAATTACTAAGCCACCCTCAAGCTACAAGTAGAAGCTAGTTGGATTTTCAAAATCCATTGTTCTAGGAATCATACATCATTCTTCTATAATGACCTATAAAGAACAAGTAGAAAAAGAAAATAACAAAACTTTGGGAACTCCTACATATGCTCATGCTCATAAAAATCATGTTTCTGCGTCATTTTGACCTTCTCCTCAGCAGTTTCTATCATTCCCCTCTTTGAAACACAACAAGTCAGTTGCGTCTTAAGAATCTTAAGCCATTAGGCCTGAACTCCAGAGTTCCTCATCAAGTTTAATTCTAGTATGGAGTGGAATTCATATGGTCAATCAAATAAAGAGGGAAACGGCCAGCTTCTGGATTAGCATACATTCGCAAAGGTGAAGAATATGAGCATGCAAAGAGTATTAGAAAAGGAGAAAAGTTCTCACATCTCATTGAAACTTGCACTTATTGCCACAACATTAATTGAATGTAGACCATAGAAGAATTTACATCTTTTCAAAAGAACAGACACTGAGTAGCAGTGAAAAAATAAATTCCAAATCTCCAACCAATTCTCTGTGATATATATAATTATAGTAAAATGAGAAAAAAATGAGCTGACCTTGTATTGTTCTACGCGCCTCCTTAGTTTCTGTTTATTGACTTCTTTGTCTTTGATGTCAACAGCTTCATCTTGCCCAAGTTCAAAATCATCAACAATCTCTGGAGCATCCACTTGATCCACAATGATATCATCTTCAGTGGTCCTGCAAATGCAGTTGACCTCAATATCAATCGCAACTACATCAAAAGTGAGTCAGCTCAACTTTACAATACCAAAACCTATGGTAACTTTATCTTCTAAAACCAATCATAGGCCTATAACCCGAGATAAGTTTTTACTAGCGAAATAGGAAGAACAAACAAATACACCGTTGCATATCATAGCATTTGTTTGGTACCGCACATACTGCTTCCACTCCTATTTCCCGACAAGTTGATTTTACTAATTGAAAACATTTTGGAAATGTACCATCTCATTGATGTGCTGATTGAAGAAGTCCTTAAAACCTATGTTAGTTGCGAAATTCTATTGCAGCAAGCATTGTTCATATATGCACAATCCATATTCCAAGAAAGCATCTTTTTGTTTTGGCACCTCTCATGACAAAAGTATAATGCCCACAACCACAACAAAAACAGCAAGAACATTGTGACAAAAGTATAACATTGTCACATTCAGAATTTAAGTTATAGAAACCCTTGAGTTATTTTCTTCTCCCCAATTGTGTACTTCTGAAATTGAATACATACATCATAGTTAATTCCTGACAAGCAAAGACCGAGGTCACCTAGAACTCTTCAAGCAGACCTTCGAATTTGGTACACAATACCATAAACCTACTTAAAAACCCTTCAGCCCACCAAATTCCACAGCTAAAATGGACACAAATCAAGAAAAACACACCAATAGGGGGAAATAGGGCATAAAAATATGAACCAGAATTGAAGACATTCATTTCAATACAGATACACATACCCGATCATGGTCATCTTGACAGAGGATTTGAGAGGTAGTTTAGAGAGCAAGACGGAGTCATCAGAGAGCTTGTTACCGATTTTGGGGTACAAAAGCTTTTGTCTTTTGGGAAGAACGTGGGTGAGTTCGCAAATACGGCGCTTCAACTCAGCTACGGAGTCATCTCCGCAAACTCTTACGGTGTATTCTTTGCCACACCATTTCACAGTCAGTGTAAGTTCCTCCTCTGCCTCGGCTGAGCTCAACAGTGAAGAGGACGAACAGGAAGAACTCGGAGTCGGAGCAGACATTTTTGCTCTACAGATGCTAACAGAGAGCTTCTTGTTTCAGTTTTGTGCCTGCGTGTTTGGATGCGATCTGCTCCAGAGTCGTATATAAAGCAAAAAAATGAAAAAAAAAGTTTTCTTTTATCAGAAAAAAAAGAAAGATGTGTATTTTTAAATGGGAAAAAACACCGGGTCCCAACATTTTACAAGAAATTTGATCGGGTCCTAACGTATTCATGGGTTCAATAAAATCTCTAACGTTATATTTTTTGGTTTGTTAAACTCCTTGTTGTGTAAAAAAATCCAACGTGACAACGCATTCTGTTATTTTTTATTTTTTTTATTAATATTATCTAATAAATGAGACCTAAAATATTACTCCCTCCGTCCTTTAATAACATACGTTTTAGGATAGTAGAAAAACGTAAGACAATGATCTTTGATCTTGTTTTATTCAACATTGTTTCATTTTTAACTCTAATTTCCACTCGAATTACCACACCATCATCAAATTGAGTTGATTCAAAAAAAAAAATCATTTGCACAAAATATATGTTTCGGAAAAGATAAAATGACAAGTATTCTAAATAGTAGAAAAGCGTATGATAGTCCTCGATATGGGGAGAGAATTATCGTGTAACTGGTCATGCGACCTTACATCTAGGTGGCAGGACAAAGCTCCGAACACCGTGCTCCGAGTACCTGCAGTGTGCCGGAGGTTGTCCCCGGCGCAGACACTCCGACGATCAAGTCAGTTACTTTATTCTAGGGTGAAGGAGTGAGAGAGAGATTCTCCGTACTCTATTTATGTTTGTCCCCTTTTCAAATGAGGCAGCTTGGGAGGTATTTATAGGCCAGCTCTCCTCTGTAGCCGTTAGCGGTGGAGCGGTCTGAGCGTTGGCCAGCTGTCATGCGCTCCTTGAGAGTTTCGTGGAGGTGGTCAGTCCCTCGGGCGGTATTCTCATTGGTACCTTTAGCCCTGGGCGGTATTCTTATTGATACCGCTGGCGCTGACTGCTACCGCCCGAACCCTCTGAGGCGTTAAGACGTTGGAGCCCTCCGCGGCGCTGGGCTAGCCTGTCGTTGATTGTACAGGGACGGTTGATGACGGCGTTACTCTTGGCACCATCTCTCTCTTGGGGAAATTCCCATTATACCCCTGAGGTATCATTATGTATTATCAAGCCCAACAAAGAAGAAGTCCGAGTGTTTACCAAGGGCTTTCCTCCCATCGCTAGGGGCTTCATTATTTTTTCCATAGTTGTTCTTACCTTGAGGCTTGCTTGAGGCAAGAAATCTGCCTTAAATGGTTTGCACCGGGTAATTATGATAAATTCCCCTCATTAATGCTGAGTGGGTGCTGATGACGGCTTGGGTCGTTTCATCTGGCTAGGGTAATTATGATTAATTCCCCTCATTAATGTTGGGTGGATACTGACACCATCTGCAGTCGCATGCTTGCTTGTGTGGCACCCTTTGGTTGGTTGGCAGTTATCTTAGAAGGGGTTTTTGAGGGGACATACCGTCTTGAACAGCCGCGCGATCTGTTCCTCGGGGAAAGCAAAGGATTTCACAACCTTTGCGTGGCAAGCGAACCAACAGATCTACGTGTCACCTTCATATTGGGTGTTAAGTCTCACAATCGTTCGCTTGGTAGGCGTCTCTTCTAGGGTTTAAAACACCCCTCTCTTTTTTTCTTTCCTTTTGCTTATCTTGTAAGTGACCTCTATTTCTTCTCTTATCATTTTCTTTTGCTCTGCACATCTCTCTTATCTATCATGGATGACCTTCAACATGATGCCGAAGCCACCGGTCTGGAGGCAAAGCTTGCCAATATGGCATCGGTTTTTACCAATGAAGAGCATCTGATAAGCGAAATCACCTCATTTGGGAGAGATTGGCCAGACAATTACACAGTCAGTATCCCTGGGCCAGATGTCAGATTGAACTCCATCAGAGATGATGATTCTCGGGTGTTGTACACCCGTATGTTCCAGTATGGGTTCCGTCTGCCATTGCACACTATGATTTCCCAACTATTGCAGCATCAAGGTCTTAATCCGGCGCAGATTTTGCCTAATTCCTGGTCAGGCATCTATTCCTTTATCCGTCTATGGCAGGAAACTGTCCCTGAGCCGCCACATTTGATCCATTTCAAATATTTTTTCCACATGAGTTGCCATAAAGGATTGGCAACTTTTCGCCCGCGAAAGGGCATTCATTTTAGGGAATTCGAAAAGAATTTCCACGGCTGGAAGTCTAATGTCAAGGATTGGAAGAATCGTTTTTTCCTCTTGACGATGCCTAGTGACGCGTGGAAATGGCCAACTGGGTTTGCTCGTCAACTTTCACCCTGGGGTTTTCCCACAAACTTGACATCTGAGGACCAGCAGATGGTTGATGCTGTGTTGGCTGTAAAAAAGCCCTTTCTAGTGCAGCCCTTTGCTTGTGGTATCGCCTATGCCCGCTGCGTTCCTGGTACGTCTTCATTTACCATTTATGGCATTACATGCACATTCGCTGTTGAGGTCAAACATTGTGTGGACCTTTCATTTCTGATGTTCTATTATATTGGTGGCATCATTCTTTTTGCTTTGTGTAGAATCGGCCAATGCAATGGCGGTTGCGGCGGCCAGCGTTGAAAGTAACACTGAGGGCTTGGCCACTAAGGATGTGGCAGAGAGCATGCCCTTTGAGGGCGTTGAAGTTGTGCCTGCTGCAGGCGTTGTTGCAAAGGCTCCTGAGGAGGGAGAGGAGACTATGGAGGAAACTCCTTTGAAAAAGAATAGGAGAGCCCGCCGCAAACGGTCCACCCCAGCGGGTCCCATTTTAAGCATTAGGGAATCTGCTGCAACTCCTCCGCCAAAGAGACGGAAGAAAAATGTCGGTCGTAGCAAGGCCTTGATGATTGAATCTTCTTCGGAGTCGTCAGAAGAGACTTCCGTCCAAGTTCAAGAATTTGAGGCTCTAAAGGAAAGAGCAGGTAGACCACTTCCAGATATACTCGGGAGATCTTTCCCAGATTTTGCAGAGAGGGTCGGAGAAGGAGAAGGGGGTCTCTTTTCTGGCGAAAGAATACTAGTTGAAGAGGTGAGTGGCCCTTCTTTAACTGAGGGCATTGTAGGGGTGACGAGTCCTTCTTTGACTGAGGGCGTTGTGACAGCGGTTCCACTTTCTTACGTTCCTGTGGGTTTTGTCCCATCACCGAGGGTGGTGAATGTCATTGAAGTGGCCACAGAGGGTGCCACAACTGCACTTGTGGAGAATGCAGAGGTTGCCAAGTCAACGCCCACAGTTTCTACGTTTTCTGCGCCTCGAGCTGTCGCGGGTATAATCTCACCGTTGACTATCGGTTCTAGGCTGGCCGAGAGAGTTGCGGTGCTGCGCAGCGCTCCTATTGACAGATAAGGGAGCTCGTCTGGTGCTGATGTGCCTTCTATAGTGGTAGGGTCCAGTGACCTACGGTTTTCTGATTTTTGCTTTGGGTCGGGCGATGGAGATATGTCTCATGGTCTACCCTTGACCTTTCCTTCTCCTCCATTAGTAATTGCGGAGGAATTGGCCACCTCCGACCCCTACTTTTGTTTCAACCGTTCCACCACAGACGGAAGTCTCTTTTGGCGAGGTTGTGCCTACGGCGACACATATTGACTCCACCACCGTTTCTCTTCTTCATTTTATCTCTGGCCCTTCTGTTGAGGTGCCGATGTTGGATGAGTTTTTGCAGCGCCCCAGGCTGAACCTGGAGGCAAATTTGTCTTTTGTCGGCCCCAGCTGTCCCGTTACCCATTGCCTGAATTTAGAGGGCTTGGCTTATCAAGGCGCCCCTTCTTTAGGTTTGATTCATCCCGGGACTGCTGATTGCTCTTTGTCTGCCCTTTTTGGCGAGATGATTACTCTTCCTGCTGAAAGAGAAGGGTTTCAGCAACCATCTGTGGGGATGCAATTTTCTGAAGTCCAAGCCACCGCTTTTTCCTTATTTTATCAACTCTGATATTTGCAGGATAGCAGCGCCACGCAGACTAGGGAGTTGAGGGAAGAGCTGTTAGAGAGGAGGGAGAGAGTCGTTCATGCTCAAGGCATGGCGTTGGAGCTTCAAGAGGAGAATCAGCGGTTGAAAGGGAGCTTGGCTTCTTTACAGCAAATTGGGGAGGTCCAAAGGAAAAGTATAGATGAGCTCAGAGAGAAGGCGATGGCGGACAGAGCTGAAGTTGAGAAGTTATCGGTGGAGAACTAGAGGCTTTAATCGCTTTTGGCTTCTGAGGGAAAGAAAGCTGCTGAGGTACAACAGGAACTAGCAGTGGTGCGACCAGAACTTTCAGCGGCTATGGCTGAGTTAAAGAAAATCCCCGCTAAGTTTTACTGGTACCAA
>NBIL01063899.1:0-16909 GCA_002752925.1 Viola pubescens var. scabriuscula | reverse complement strand
GTATTGGACATAGTGGGTATGGATAATAATGGATATTTAGTTGCGGGTATGGTTTGGATATTTATCCATATCCGCCCACACCTGCTTTAACATACCCATACCCGCCCATACCCGCCCAATTGCCATCCCTAGGTGTGATCCATGGTGATCACAGGATAAGGGGTTGAAGTGGAGCTGGTCAGAGGGTGCGGGGGAAATTGTGTGGTTGCCGGTTGGTTTAGGAGTTGGTAGTTGTCATCATGATGAGGAGGTGGGGGAGGATCGTTCCTCATCTTGTTAGGGTTAACAAGAAACGAGAACTATCCGGGAATAGGTGCGCATTATTCTCTTTGGATGATTCTCAATGAAAGCACCAAATAATAACTTGTATATCTAGAAGCTTGAGTACGGTAGATAAATGTAGGGTTGCTCTTGGCCGCCGGTTGTACCTGCAAAGCGTCGAGGATTTTTCCTAGTGTAAACGCTCCGACGATCAAGTTAGTTGAGAGAGAATATGTGTATAAAGGTGACTAGAGTTTAGTATTACTTGCGTACCTTAGGTGTATATAGGTTGTATTTATAGTAGAAATTAAGTCATTTAATTATAGTAGAATACCTGTTCCCATAATGTGTAGTTGGAATTATAATAGGAATATAAGAGATCATATACCAATATGAGTGTAATTATCATATGTACGGCCTCTTGAAATAACTGAGATGCGTCTTTAACAAAGGAATAAGCCGTTCGTCATTAACGAATCTTGTACCGTCTAATTTATACTCACAATCGTTCTCCTTACTAGGATTCAAACCACCTATTTCCATCTAAGGCGGTTCTCTTTATCAGGATGCTAAAC
Organism: Viola pubescens var. scabriuscula; assembly: GCA_002752925.1. Lineage (NCBI taxonomy): Eukaryota > Viridiplantae > Streptophyta > Magnoliopsida > Malpighiales > Violaceae > Viola > Viola pubescens. The sequence continues at coordinate 16,073 of NBIL01063899.1, read as the reverse complement.
CTGACGAGATCGTATGCCAAAGTAAGGGGAACAGTCTTTTAATTACAAGGGTCGTTCTAAAAAGGTTATCACCAACGAAGCATTTTAAGAACAATCATCATATTTCATTAAACAAAAACTTCAAGTACATTAAAAATTCTCGTGTGGTTGTGATTATGTTCTTCCTTTTAATTTTCAATAAACCTATTTTTTTATTTGTTTTAAAAGAAGAAAAAGAAAAAGATGAAGATCAGACTCCCGACCTAGCAAACTGGATCCTTTTACACGCAATCGGTTCTGTTCTTTGGCCGCGTAACGGACCTAGCTCATCGATTCAATCTTCTTTCAGTCGCAAACTATTTATACTGACAAATATATGATTCACGAACAGAGCCATTTATTTACCATTTTTTTAATTCTTTTTGTTGATAAATACTGTGCCCAATAGTTTGATTAGATGAGGACTCTGTAAAATTCTTATAGTTTCTCCACCATTAGAAGTGACATCTCTACAACTCGTCAGACAAGGAAACAATGCATTAAAGTTTGTTTGAGCAAATATCACAAAAACTTTGTATTAAGCCAAAAGTTACATTTTTCTTCTCATAAATGAAAATTTATCTGTAAATTATTAATTAAGTGGAGTTGGAATTGATTAGACGTAGACATCGGGTTCGGTTTTATTCAATTCGGTTAATTTTAATTTAATTTTCGTGTCATTAAAACTCTTTTTTCTCATTTATACTATTATTATTAGGCTTTGTTGACCTCGCAATTATTGTGTGATGCATTGTCGTGTGTTTGGAAAAAATGTTGTTTATAAAAGTTATTAAAGTGTATGGTTAAAACATACATAAAAGTGTTGTTAATTTGTAAAATGATTATAAAAGGTATAAAAAAATTATTATTATAATTTTTATTAAGAATTTAGGTATATGTTATCGTGTGATAGGAAGGTTTTTTATATAAAGAATATTAATTAAACTAAATATAATGTGAATAAAATAATCAGCATATTTAAAAAAAAAAAGAGAAGATAAATATTTATGTAAAAATGTGATTTCTAAATATCTGTTATTATAATTTTTACTAAGAATTTAGGTAGAAATGTGCATTGTAATACACAATACTGAAAGAAAAAAAACCAAAATTTGTATAATATTTGTATATTTCTACCTTTATTGTGAAGCTTCTAATTTAAGTAATGTCATAATTATTTGTGTCTAAATGATTTTAGTACCATTATAAGAAAATCTTAACATAATTCTCAGGAATTTTGACATTTTGACATGATGTTCTCAAAGAATGATAAATCTATTATTGTTGCTCGTCGATTGACTATCCCCAAAACCAACCTTTTATGTTGAGTCGATTGATGAATTATACTTATAGCATTATTTAATTTGATTGAATCTTCCATTAATTGATTTTTTTTGGCATGATTATTGATTTAAAACTTGATTTATCCTTGAACAATCTGTACAAAACCATTTCTTTGATTCAATACTTGTTTTGTGCACTTGTTCTAATCGAATTATGCCACAAAACTAATTCGATTTCCCAGGCAGAGTCAAGTTAGTTCACATCTAACTAAATCACGAAGTTGAAAAAAAGTTTCCCCAAGCATTTTAAGCATTATAAGATAAATTTACTTATGAAGAGAATCCATTACTTTAATTTTTTTAATCTCATGCAGCCGGATTTGTACTCATTTCTTAGTCAATGCCTGAATTTTAGCTTCTTTTTATCACAAAAACTAGCGTTTTGGGATATTTTTTTAATTATTTAAATTCAATGTTATTCCTTTTTTGATATATTCTTATTTACTTTCATTTATGTACTAAATTTTATTTCAATTTACAATTAATGCGTATTAAAGAAATAAATTTTTAAACTTTCCATGTATAGATAATTTATTTTTTTGACATTAAAGATTTAAGATCTCAACGCTTCCAAATATATATTAATCTAATTGATTTATAATTAATATCTATTGTAGTATTATTTAACTTAACTTTATGCAATTAATAAATTATATCTTATTTATGGATACACTGCGAAAAGTTCTTAGATTTTTAATATACTACATCAAAATAATACTTTAATATACACTTAATTGAAAATTAGAAAATTAATTTAAAAGTATATCATAACCTATTATTCTAATTAAACTTCAAATTTAGTTTATTAAATTTTTATAATCTGAAAATTAATAAATTTTATCAAATTGAATATAAGTACATTTATTACAATATAAATTATTCATTACTGTATTTTTTTATTATTAATAGTCTGACTAAATATTTCATTTATATCATAACTTTAGTAAGTATTTAATAATTATTGAAATATTATGTATAAGTATTAATTTTTTGCTTCCATCGTGTTTCAATAATAAAAATTTAAACTTTTCATCTCACCGATTCTGAATCCGGTTCGGTTTGTACAACGTTACTTAATATCATAAGGTAAATATACAGAGAAGGAAAAGAAGGAAAAGAGACCTTGACGTCGCTCCCTAGTTAATGACTAGAAAATCATTTATATATACTAGCTAGGAACTGGAATTACAAACAAACAAATTCAAAATATTCACAGATCAGAGTTCCTCTCGAAAAGGCTCTAAAATCTGCTACGATTATAAGTTCACTTAGAGGAAAATGCTAAAAATCAGAGATTCAATCGGGTTCGGACTTGATTGATCCGTAAATTTATTAAATTAATAACTAAAAAATAATATTTGTGTAGAGTATAAAAAATGTTAAAGATGAGAGAAATTTTATCTTATGTTTATATTATATGTTCTAATTAACTTAATATTACTAGTATAGTACTGTTGGTTAAGTGATTAAACTTTTGATGACTAACTCACGCTAATTATAAGTTCAAATCCCATTTTCAAAATTTAATTTTGAGTTTAACCAATCATATTCACCGATTGTACTGGTCGGGTTGACCAATTCTCTAAATAAACCCGAAAAAAATGTCTCAGGGGCTTATTCGGACCGGTCTTATGACCTGTTCGTGAGTTTTTTTGTCGAACTGGCCGGGTGTCCGGCCGGGTTTAACAACATTGAGAACAACAATAATAATAAGAACAATAAATAAAAAATAACTGTGAGAATTGACCAAAGAAATTAAGCCCAATTAACAATGAAAATGACTGTGTATGAAACAAGTTAAAAACCAACAGAGTGTGTAGCTTCAGTGCAAAAGCCAAAAGAGTATAGAAAGGAAGACTTTTGAGCTGAGTGATTCTTACAAGATCCATGAGAGTACCTTTCATGTATTCAATGCATGTACATGAACATACAGCTCCACCCTTTCTCTCACCAAACTAATTGAATTTCCTCTATAAATTAGTAACACCTTCCATTATGCATCATAAAATCACCAAAAACTAGTAGAAATTACCTCTTTCCGTTTCTTGATCTCATCTTTTCTTTCTTTCTAATTCTTTCAAATCCAAAGAAATGGAAATATTGATGATGAAGAAGAGGAGGGAAGTATTGTTGAAGAATTGGCCATCATCATCATCATCATCATCAACATGGGAAGAGAGAGCATTTGCAGAAGATGCATTTGGTGGTGGTCAGATGATTTGGCCTCCAAGAAGCTATTCTTGTAGCTTTTGCAAGAGAGAGTTCAGGTCTGCTCAAGCCTTAGGTGGCCACATGAATGTCCATAGGAGAGACAGGGCAGCTTGTAGGCTAATCAACTGGTCTCCTCCTCCTCATTATAATTCTTCTTCTAGGGTTTCAATTTCATCATCATCTTCCTCTATTAATTGTTTCAATACTAATATTATCCAACAAAAATGCAAGTCAGCTTCTCCTTTCAGCTACTTCCATAACCCAACTCGAGCCGCGTCAGTAGGGAACATGAGTTTGGATAGCGATTTGCCATTACATGATGATCTTGAAGCTGCAATGGATATGGTGAGCTGTTGTAATAAGAGGGCTAAGACCAGTACTGCTAGTTTCTCCATGGAAGAAATTGATCTCGAGCTCAGGCTTGGTGACCCACGTCCTTATAATAAGGTGAAGTAGTAGTAGTAGTGATCTAAATTACAATAATGTACGAGCTCGATTCGATATGTGAATGTCTCGCTGGGAGATTGATTATGTTTGAGTTCGATTCCACATGTTAATGTCTCGCTGGGATACATTGATTATGTACGAGTTTGATTTGATATGTGAATGTCTCGCTTGGGTGCCATTGATTATGTTTGAGTTCGATGGTTTCATTAGTAACTCTAATTTCTTTTAATGTCTTTTATAGTTTCCTCTCCTAATAAATCGAATAGGGTATTTAAATTAGGCAAAGGCCTCATCTTGTACTCCAATTTGAATAGAATGAAAAAGATCTCCAGCTTTCTACTTTAGATTTTTAGTCTACTTCTTTCTTCTGTGCAAAATAGGGTTTCTTTATTCCATACCCCTTTAATTTACTTTGATGTTTGACATTACATTACACCAATACATCCTCCGAAGAAACATTCACATATCCAAATATTTCCATTTTCCCGTACAAACTCGCCAATGATTCATGTGAAAATTGGATTTCTTGATTAGTAATAATGTTGAAGCGGATTTAATTATGAAAAATCTTGAAAGGGTACTAATATTTATGTAAGATTTGAAGTTTAAAGAGATCAATAATTAATAAATATGTTAAAGCTTACGAGAGAGAGCGCCTTATCATCTTTCGAGTTCCTGCCCGGCTCGAATCCAAACTAATCAGCAGACTCAGCACCCAATGGCATCCACCAAGAAAAAAATAATTAACAAATATTGGAAATATTTGGAACTCAATTGAAGTCGTGTGGTTGTGGTCGAAATTGTTTTTCCAAAATTGTAATCTTGATCAGGTCTTGTTTTGCACAACATGCAGTAGTAAGTAACCATTAAGTACCATTAGCAATTGATTTCAACTAATGCAATTTTTGAGCAGTACTAAGAAATATTGGGACAGTGGATTTTTTTGAAAGGGCTGAAAGAACTGACAGTAAGTCACTTCAGCTACATACATACCCTAATAAACTAATTGATGAACTAACCTTTTTTTGATAAAAATATATTGAAAAAAATTACCTTTTGTGAATTATATAGAAATTTATCTATGAGTTTATCTCTTTCGGTTTTTTGCAAATCTTTTTTATCTTTTGAACTACAACTCATATAACAAATCTCACTCGGAAGTTGTAATTTCATGGCTCAACACCTATTTTGTTTCTTTTGTTCATTAATTTTTTTTAAATAATCTTCATATTATGTAAAAGTTAATATACATCCTCTATCAACTTGCAAATTAAATTCAAATATTTTCTTCACTTTAAAATGCTGGAGAGCTACCATTTTCGGAGCTCAGTAACTCGAATATAATTAATTTCTTTTTTGAAAGAGGTAGAAAGGACATTAGTAGAAATCAAAACAAGAAAAACTTCACAAATCAGATACAAATTCAATTCAATTATTTTAATTTAATTTAATTAGCATGTCCAATCATACTCGACCAAAGCTTTTTTTAAAAGGGAAATAACTGCATGCCTTTGTCACATCAATAATACTATTTAGAATTTACTACTCCTAAAAAATTAAGAGAGGTTAACAGTATGCACGGGTCTTTTCGTTTGAAGGTGTTTCTATTATTCACCATCTCAAATGCTTTTCTAGTAGGGAACACAAGGATAGAAATTCTGTATTCAAATGCCACCAAGTACTTCCATTAATTTAATCTACCATCTTGAGGTCAGTCTTATTACGCCTAAGAACCGGCTAGTGATTCTCTCGTATTTGTCTTTTTAAGGCTGATTATGGTACTCTTTCAGCTTATTTTTTTGTGTTGTTGTTTTATTGTCACATGTTTACTTTATTTTATTAAGTTCTGAACTATATGTCTCACTAAATCTATCGAAATATATGATTAATTATATTCATATTAGATTAACTCAACAAAAGTAAAATGTATTGATCAACATTTAGTTTCTTTACATAAAATAATCGAACTTTGTACATTTGAGATAGAGTAGGTATGAATAGGAATAGGTGGTTCTCACTTCACACTCTTAAGATGCAAAATTTATTAGAGATGATGAGAGTGATCTGACAAGTTTTGACATAGTTGGTTGTCACGCTTGGACGGCTTGTGTGCACACAGGGAATTTAAGTTATTACCATTAGAGGATATATGGATGCATACTCAAAGATTAGATTGTTGTCTTGAGTGAGTCTTGAAGTGGTGCTTTGTTTTACTACAGAAGGAAAGAAAGGCAAGGTGGGTTGGGATTTGTGTGGAATACCGCGTTTGTGTAAAAGACATTAAAGACAAATGGTTGAGGTCTGTTGGCAGAGAAAATGCATGGGTGGGTGTATAGCACCCCAACAGGGTAATAATAAAAGTATAAAGATAACCGGAACATTCGTTATGGTCAAATGATAAAATCGTAAAAAAATTATTCACCTTTAAATTAAAATCTCGAGTTCGAATTTTAAAAATAGAGAAAATTATATTGGAAGAGTTACCATTTTTTGAGAGCCAGACAAAAATCGAATGAGATTAATTTCACTTAGAAGAGCACCCGAAAGATAAATGAAAAGAGTTTGGTTGGTTAATGGGTTATAATTAAGAAACCTGAGGGTGAGAACAGAAGTGTGCATATGGTCTGTCTTTTTCTCTGTTGCCTTCAGGAATTTACTGTAAGAATATATAGAGAGATATTCTCACTTTATTTAGAGTGCTTTTCAACGTATGTATTGTGCTCAAATATAGAACTGTGTCTGCCTAGCAGCTACCTACTTCTATGCTCTACCTCTCTACGTACCTCTAGCTGGTTCCATTGGTCAGCTAGAGTTACGGCTTTGTTTCTAGTGCCACCCTTTTCTTTTCTTTTCTTTTATCTTTTGGGCAACCGGCCGGGGTCAATCTCATACACCATCACACAATATATACAAGTAAGAATTCTAATGTTTCATGAATTGATGGTATATATACTCTTTAATCTTATTTTATTCTACGTTATTTCATTTTTACTTTTAATTTCTACTTAAATTATTATACCATAATCAAATTGGGTTGATGCATAAATTTTTTTTTATCATTTGCATAAAATATATGCTTCAAAAAAGATAAAATGACAAGTATTATGAACAGTAAGAATCTGTAAGAAAGAGTCATTAACTTCTCAAGTTATAAGATCGGCATTGCAACATTTGCATCCCTACCAAAACTCCTGATGCACGTATTTTATTTATTTTTTTACATAACATGTATCAACTTTCCTATACTTCTCTACATCTTTGCTTATATGATAATTAAATCCACTATATATATTATTATTTTATTTGCAGAAATGGTTCTTCAAACCATATGAAACACCAAAGTGATGCAAATTTTATATCTCTACATCTTTGCTTATATGATAATTAAATCCACTATATATATTATTATTTTATTTGCAGAAATGGTTCTTCAAACCATATGAAACACCAAAGTGATGCAAATTTTGTATTACGTCATGACATATAAATTGATGTCTTGGCATTAGAAGAATTTTTTTTTGTATTTGTGATCAATTTTTAATTCTTCTAAGTTTATTAAGAACATAATGCGGAAAGCTTGGTTTTCTAAAATTAATAAGATCGATTCTATAATAAAAGTGTTTATTGTTCTAATGCTTCCTAGAACTTTTTATGAGTAAAAATATTTATATAGAGAATTTAGACACTTTAAATTTTAAAATAAGAGATACTATTTCGGATTTATAAAAAAAACTAAAAAAAGGTTAAAATAAATGTTAACTTAATTTGGAAACATATTTTTGCTCCTTATTAAGTTACGCTTATTCTCAATATTCAACCCAACTTCAATTATAAGCATAAACATAATATCATTAAAACTATTCAAAAATGTTAAAACCCACATTTTTTATTAATCCATTATTAAAAAACATTAAGAAGATACATTATGAGTATAACAAAAAAAAATCATCGTAACGAGATTTCTCAACAACTTCATCATAAATAAATTCTTAGAAAAACCAAAACTTTATTAATTTTGTGTAGAATTTCATTCATGGGAGTCTTCCAATTGATAATCATTCAAAACTTCCAAGTTGTTGTCATAGTTGAAATTTAGAGTTCAAAAATTAGAGTATGTGAATTTTTTTTATTCAATTTATGTGTTAGATAACTTGATAACTTTTAGTTGCTCTATTAAATTAAATTAAATAACTAATTTATTTATCTTAATTTAATTTATGATATGTAACTTAAAAACCTTCCTTTGCACTATTAAATTTATTTAATTTCATAACCAATTTATTAAAAATAATACAATTTATTGTGAAATTTGAAAGAAATGGTGTTTAAGAATTTAAAATTTTGCGTTATTTTTTATATTAGTATTTATGATTAATTTAATTTATTTATAAATCTTAATTAAGTTAATCATTTTATTTATAAATCTTAATTAAAAGTGTTTATAAATGTTGATAGTTATAGTGCAATCCAAGTTAGTTGCATTCCTTATTTGTTTAAAATTTACTTGCTTAATTATATTTAATTATTTATTATGTTTCAGTGGTAAATTAAACAATTATATGTTGAGTTTGAGTGCAATCTTACATATTATGCAATATTTTTTTTTAACATATAAATTATTTATAATATAATTTTTAAGACTAGTTAAATATAAGAGTTGTTTATATATCTAAGAGAGTAGATATTAATGGGTGGAATTGTCTAACACCGATGATATCTTTGGATAAAGTCAAATATTAATGACTAAATTATCCAAAAAAGATAAAATTTTCTAAAACGGTAAATATTGGTGGACTCACCCTCTTTATCCAAAATAATTTGCATTTACATCAATTCATTCTTTTTCCTTCAGCCTCTCCCCTGTTTTTCTCTCAAACACTCAGCACGTGTACAAGATTTACTAGGTGGTGAACTATAGTGATAGCTGCATCATGGAAGTCGGGGAGTAGTGAGCAGCTGTATGGAGCAAGACTTTTCTTTGCGTTGTTCAATTCAATCAGATCTCTCCGAATTTTGAATGATATTGAAAACGTGCTGAAATAACTAATTATATACAAACTGTTAAGGTCATACGGTCGGGTTAATACAAACCTAAAAGGATTATCGATTGAACTTTAATTTTTTACATTTGATCTATTTTTTTAGTCCAAACCAAACCAAACCGTATATAGTGTTTGATCATTTAATTTATGATTCAACTAGCTAGCCTAGTTTGGTTGTAATAACTATGCCCGCAAGCATCTTTGGACTTACTGATCTACATTTGTACGTAAGAGATAAATACTTTTACTGTTATACAAAATAGTTGGATAAGCAATTTTTTTCTTTATAGAAGAAAAATCTAATTTGATTTAAAGTTTTTTTTTTTATTAGCTGGATAATATTATAGAACAGCAACACAAGATCGTAACGACGACAAAACGGGCAACAAGTCGACCCCTAACCTACATTAAAAGACCTTAATTAAACTGAATAAAATCAATCTCCATACACTAATCCATCCTGTGTAAATCCGCAATAGGGTATGAAAATAAAGGATATGCCACCTTAATCAAAGAGCACAAATTGATTTAAAGATTAAAATGGTCATACTTAATTATTAAAGGAAACAAAATCTCTTATATTTTAAAAAAAGTGGTCGTTTTTATGCGATCGACAGAATAAATAAAAAAACTCTTTGTTTCTTCCTTCTTCTTTATTTAATCCGAGTAAAAGGATCAAACATGATCCATGGTATCAATGAAAATTCGAAAGAATTATGACTTGGAAAAACTCTTTCTATGATTTAAGTAGTTATTGAATACTCCCTCTGGTCCGTTATAAATGACGTCCTGATTCCCAAAAGTAGGTCCGAAATAAATGACGCTCTCGGCGTCCCAGGCTGGAAGAGACGAGACGATACTGCCCCTGCCATCGCTTGATGTAGTAGCTGTCTTGTGTGTATTTTCTGAGTGAGTCTGTGTTAGTTTGGCTGTTTTGTGTTGCTAACTTGTTCTTTTCTTTTCTCTGGTGTCTTCTTGGATTGTTTTGGCTGTGATGTGTGGCTTGTTTTGGTTGGCTTATGCTTTCTTCTTTGGTTGATGTCATGTTCTTCATGATCTGGTGAAGAAATTAGAAAGAATTGATGATGTTTAGGCGGAGGAGAAGCAAATAAAAAAGGTGAAAAGTAAAAAGTTGTACTAAATTAATTATAATGGTACAATGGTAAATTAGAGTTACTTATTTATTTATTCGGTTCGAGCTAATCGGTACAAGAAATCTTGCTCAAAACTGATAAAAATTCGAATGGAAAATACCAAAATGTGAAATAAAGTAGAATAAAAGAAATGATACGAAATAAAAATATAAAAATATAAAGTAGATAAAAATATTCGATTTATGGTTCGAGAAAACTCATTTGGAACTCATCTAAGCCAACTTGACAAAGGACAAAGTCTTTGCGGCATGCCTTTAAGTTCTTGGAGGCATGCCTCTAGCCTCTGACCAAAAGCTCCAAATGAAATTTACCAAAGGGGGTATTATGGTCATAAAGTGCCTCGTTTTCTCCGAACCAATTATTTTTTTAAGCCACGTGCAAACACCCAGAACGTCGTTTATTTCGAACCGGAGGGAGTACATTCAATTAGTAGTGGAGAAAGAATAAAAAGCATTGTATAACTCCGTGTGACAAGTCACGAGCCAACCATTGCTTGGCGGGAATGAGGTAATGGGGATTCGAACCCCAGATATAGTGGAATGCATCTTTCCATCAGGTCAACGAAGGTATATGAACATCCACGATATTCACCTAAATTATATTCATACTATTTATTTTTTCTCATATCCATATCCATACCATTACCACTTATTTTTACATTAAATCAAAATATACCGTGGATAACCATTAATGAAAAGAAAAAAAACTTCTAAAAAATACTATGTTGTTTGGCCCTGATAGTGCTTGCCTAGTTGCCTATTTTCACGATTTACTTAAGGTTGTGATTTATCACTTGTATAAAACCTATGTTGTTTGGCTAGTTTGCTATATAATTTTTTTTTCATTTTTTTAAATTCTTTTAGTCAAAATTTTGTTTAAATTATAAAACAAAATAAATATTAATACAAACTTATTGTTAATTCACTTATTATAAGACTATATATTATATATTTTAGTTTAAAACATATATTTATGGATAATAGATAATGTGGATAATTAAACATGCAAAACTATATCCATACTATTTACCGTGGATATAAATATTCATATCTATCCATACCATTTACCAATGGATACTATAAATGGATAATTAATGGATATGGTTGGTGTGGATAGCCATTATTATCCGATCTATTGTCATCCTTATACCTCTCCTTGCTTTTCTTTTGTTTATATTACATCAATTTCATAAAAAAAGTAATTTACTCTAATTTCTTTCCTGATAATTAAAATTGAGGGAACTAATTTGAACATTCAAATATAATAAAAGTATTTATGATAAAAAAGTAATAAATTATAAAATTTAAAAATAATTACTTTTTTATAAGAAAAAGTATTTATTTTTTAATAAAAAATGTATTATATATATTTCGTAAATACATACTTTTTTGGAATAATTTTTTTCCGAATAACAACATAGTAAATTAAATCATCATCCCATAAACCTCAGACCCTAATTCTATATAGTAAACCAGTTTCGAAATAAAAAATTATCATCCCATTTAATTAAAAAAATGAATGCCCTTGACTGACATGTCTGGGAGGAAGAGTAACATGAAGAGTATTTCTTTACTACAAATATGGATTATTAAGACATGCATTTGGATATTTCCCTTCAACCCTTAGATCTGATAACCTAAATCATATACCTTAAACCTCAAACATTAAAATCAAAAAAATGAAATGCTAATGAATTTCAATGAAAAGTGAAGTCTGCTTGTCAAAATTTAGCTTGATCCAATGATTAGATCAAAAGTTACGGTGTTTCACATACCCTAAATTTTATAACCTAAGCCGAGAAATAGCGTCGGTTTTTCTAAAATACACAGGTTGAAGATAGCGGTAGTTATAACCGACGCAAAACGACATGTTGAAAGCGACTCTTTGCATTTTGCGTAAGTTAAAACTGACGTCATACGACTGCGGCGGTTATTCCAGCGGTTGTGAAAAACCGATGCAAATTAACCTTGCGTCACTGATGATAGCGTTAGTCTTTCTAAACGACGTAGAGTCATTCCGTGTTGGTTAAAACTGACCCAAATTGTCTTTTTTAATTAACGCCGTCCCCTGTTTTTTTTTGTAGTGCCTCCTTTTGCTCTCATTCAAAGAGGCTTCTATGTCATTCCTACCGCCATTGCCAACCTTCATCAGTCCACTCTCCAGACTCAGAGAATGACCCAAATTCCCTAGAAGCAAGAGAATACAGACAAGGGAATCTCAAAGCTAATGGCGCCACAAGGGAAAAATATATACTAATGATTTATGACACTAAATTAAAACCTATTTTACATATTCGACTCACCGAACGTCAATTTTACTTATTACACGCGAAATAAATATTTTAACATCAAATAGAATTAAAGCACGTAAAGTTATAGCATGTTAGTGTATTCCCTTCTGAAGTTGGTAATGAGTTTAACACATAATATTGTAACGATAATCAATAACATAATCGATTTAAAAAAAATATATAGTTAAAAATTGTCATAAACGGTTTACTATCTTCTAAAAAAATTAACTAAAGAATAAATTGAATATAAAAATTGATTCTTATTTTTTTATAAGCATGCCTTTTACTTTATGTTAATGTTAATAAATACACATTCTCTCTTCATGAATTAAACATTTATAAATTTGAGTTTTCTCATAAAATGTAATTTTTATATAGAAAATCGGAATAAAAGTAACACCATAATTTAAGTATATAAATTATTTTAAAATACTTAAATATATTGACCTTGGCTTTTTCCAGTAAAAGAAACGACAAAGATAAATGACATTTTTTCAGAAGATGGACAAATTGGAAAATGTGGATTTTATTTGAAAGAGAGTTTATCGTCTGCCTTGCCTTCTTCTATTCCAAAAACCGAAAATTTTAAAAACGCAGGAACACAGTAATGGCAAACGCAGAGAACAGCTCCAGCAACTCCAGATGGTCTCTCCAAGGAACGACTGCTCTTGTCACTGGTGGCACTCGAGGAATCGGGTTTCCCTCTCTCTCTCTCTCTGCTTACCAAATCCTATTTTCTCCATGTGTTCGCTTAATGGGTTTGGAAGTTTTTAAGATGCTTTTTCCTTTTTTATTGATTGATTGATTGATTGATTGAGGATGAACAATTTTGTGAAAACGAAGTGACTTTCAGTGATGTTTGGATTTGGTTTGTCGGTAGGAATGCAACAGTGGAGGAGCTTGCTGGGCTTGGAGCCAGAGTGCACACTTGTTCAAGAAACGAGGCAGAGCTCAATAATTGTTTGAAAGAATGGGAGGCTAAGGGTTTTGTGGTCACCGGCTCTGTTTGTGACGCTTCTTCTCATGCCCAAAGAGAGAAGCTGATGGAGGATGTGGCTTCTGTTTTCAGTGGCAAACTCAACATTCTTGTGAGTAGCATTTATCGTTTACATTTCAGTATTTGCTATTCTTAGATCGCGGTTAGGCTCCTCGGCTTGCTTATACTTTTAGCTTATTGATGGTTACATGACCATATTCATGCCTTTTTCAATTTCTAAGTGTTAAGAGCTTGACAGTGATTAAGTTTTCGGCATAGGTAGACCTTGAGGTTGCAGTGCAGAATGTTGTAGTCTTTTTTGATGTCATGAGAGGCCAGAGTTTGGTTTTAGGTCTTACGTTTCCTATCCCATACTTATGGGGCTATCCGAATTCTAACAATTTAGGAAAATACCATTCACTGTGTTGACTAGAAGGTGAACTGTACTTCGTTGAAGTTGTATCAATTTGGACTCCTGATATTTTGAGAAGATTTGTGCTGTTGTGGCTAGGGCTATGTTAATTTGGAATTTTGGACCTAGGTTGAAATAGAAATCTGAGTGCTTGACTCATCAATAGGCTATTTGGTTATGATTCATGGCTTTTGCTTTTAATAGGTTCGGGCCAGATTGTTCATTGGATTCTTCCTTTATTCTCCTCCTTATAGCGTTTTAGCTTTCCAGTAGTGGCACTAAATTATGAAATGATTGCCATCTTGATGCAGGACAGATTTGGTCCCCATCACATCTGATGAGGCCTGTCTTGTTTTGCTTTCTTTTCCATTGTATTTTAATCATATTATTGCAAAGTGTGAAGTTTTCTGATTTGTGTCTTAATATAAGAAGCAATTAGGGGCCTGCACCCACTTTGTTACATCCGTCTTTTCCTCACACTTCGGCAATTCGTCCTGTCCCTGATTACTGACATTTATTTCTGCTGATTTAAGTTGTGAAACGTAAAAATGTCTTCCTAGAAACTTTCAAGTTACTGATTCTATCTTTACTGTTACAAACAATGTTACATTCAGTGCCTCTGGGAGGGAGGAGAGGAATTTCTAGTGCATATGCTGTTTCCAAATTTTGTTACATGCACTATTGAGCTTCTACTTGTGGTATATAGTTGCCTTCAGAGAGAAGGAAAGAGACGGAAAATATGTAGTATACATGTTGTTCTTCAGAATTTGTTCGTTGAAATTCTTAAAAGAAGGGAGGCTACACATTTGCTTAATTGTTTCTTGCATTCTTACTTATGAACTTTATTAAATCTTCTAATCACAAATGATCTCCACTAAGCTAGGATTATAAAAAAAGCTAGGATGTTCCACACAAAATCTTGAGGAAAAACATTAAAAAAAAACATACACTATACTGCCTATAATTATGTACCTGACTTCAAAGTTGTTATCAAATAATTCTAATTTTGGAGAACAACAACATCAGTGGTTAATTGAATTGTTAGATGGTCTAAGTGTATTTATGTTCTTAGGCTATAATGGCTTCTCAATGGACCATCTTAACAAGTGATTGGGTATCATTCCTACCACAAATTGTTTCTTTCTACTTTTGATGTCCCTTTATCTAATTTCAAAGATAACTGTTTCCTGCACTTCAAAGGGATTTAATCACATGATATTTTATACTTAGGTAAACAATGTGGGGACAAATATCAGGAAGCCAACCATTGAATACTCTGCTGAGGAACTTTCTAAAATCATGGTAACCAACTTTGAATCTGCATATCATCTGTGCCAATTGGGGCATAAGCTTCTAAAAGCATCTGGAGCAGGAAGTATTGTGTTTATTTCCTCAGTCGCGGGTCTTGTGGACATCGGCAGTGGGTCACTTTATGGAGCAAGTAAAGGTGTGTGATTCGTGTCCTCTGTTTTAGATGTTTTTCTTCTTAAGCATGAATAAGAAAATAATGGCTGTGAAGTTGTTGAAAGAACTGTGCACACTTTGCTCTTTTTAGGTGCAATCAATCAACTTACAAAAAATCTGGCTTGTGAGTGGGCAAAAGACAACATCAGGACCAATTGTGTTGCACCCTGGTATACCAGGACCTCGCTTGTTGAACATGTAATGTCCTCTATCCTTCTAGGAACTGTAATTCCTTTTTTTCCCCTTCTGTAACAATATCTGCTATCTTGCATGTAATTTTCCCTTACTAACCTGAACCTTAAACTTTTCGCTTTCGGATATATGATTTTATTGGTTCTGACAATCTTGAGAGTAAGGTTAGTCTATACTCTTTATAGGGAATCTATTTTGGGAATTAGTAACTGAAAAGTCATAGAAACAAAATTTCAGTGAAGAATTCATGAGCGGAACAGAACATGTTGAGTCATTGTACTCTATGCTGGAAATGTTCATTTTCTTCACAGAAGTGATTGTTTCAATGTTTGAGTATTTGGTGGACTTCAATGAACCCTGCTTTCTTGAACGGGAAGAAACGAGTATTTTACTGTCAAAGTCGCATACTATAATTGATTAGTTGCAAGTATCTGCATAATTTTCTTACCTTGTCATTGTTCCCTCTTCTCGACAGCTGCTCAGTAACAAAGCATTTGTGGATAAGGTACTGTCGCAAACTCCTT
>NBIL01063801.1:0-26357 GCA_002752925.1 Viola pubescens var. scabriuscula | reverse complement strand
TTTCAGTTTCACCAACTAGTTCCCTTTGGCACAATAATAGAGAGACCAAACAATCCATTTCGATTTTCAACACAATTAGACGTTCAAACTTCTATAATAACATTCTTCTACCAAGAACTCTAAGAATGCCAGCACTCTGCATTGCCTAAATAATAGTACACCATTGACACTGTTCTATTTGCAACTCTATAAAAGCAAAACAAACAAACAACCAATGATCAGACAACACTCACTGGCTATTGCATTGTCCAGCTGCTGCCATTTCCAACATGAGAAAGCCAATCAAGCACTGCCCAATAATCGAGTAAATGTACAACTAAGGTGGCATTCAAGTGGTTAAAGTTATACAAAAGTTGAGAAGTAAATTCAAATATCAGCAGGCATCCAATCTGAAATGATTTCTAAACTTGAACTCGAAAACCAGCCAGAGCCTATTCTAGGAGCAATAACTCACTGAACAAAACACAACATAGACTTAGCACCTCAGGCCATGTAAAGCAATGCAGAATTTTAGTTCCAAGCAAGCATCAAACTACCACATATTTTCAACACTCTTTTTTCCATGTTAAAAGGCTCATCCACATACCTGCTGTAGTTAACACTGACCTCATCTGCTGCGGTCATGGTACTGGTAGCAACGGACTCCTCAGTTGTGACCATCAGTCAAGTCTTTCTTGGCTCCATCACCCAATAAAGTTACATGCTTTTTCAGGTCCAAGACGTATCGCGCCTGAAATATTCATTCGAAAATCAGCAGGAAAAGTAACATTTGATTACAAAAAAATCACGTAAATATATAAACAAAGAAAAACTTCAACCTAAATGCCATGGTTTTTGCTTTCTGCACATTTCGCATATCAATAGGCTAGCATGAACATGGATCTATAAGCCATTACTGAAAGTGTCATCCCTACAACACATTAAACATAACTTCTGCACTTCCCACCATCAATTGTTTGTTTCATTTTTACTATCTCCAAGGAGAAAAAAGGTTTTTTTTCCCTTTTTTCCTAACAAAAGATGGAAAAAATCATACTGACAGCCCCATGTGCTGGTCATCGCTACAAATATGATGAAACTTGCAATCCCTAAATACAGTTATCAATTTTATCAACCAGCCTGGACTTGAATTGCAGCTAAACAAGACAGATATTGATGCCTTCAACTTATCACAAAAACAATCTGAATCTGCCGTGCAAATGAAAATAACTTCAAAAGAATGGGCTTACCTGTTTGGTACAATCCCAGGACGTGAAACCTACAAAATAAGTAATCACAAATATGATGTGAAATTGATTCAAAGAGCGAAGAAGCTTCACCTTATGAGCTGGGATGGATTTGGGACTCTGCTGTGACACTAACCCATACAAGGAGAAGAAAAAATGGAAAAAAAAAGATTGGCAGCATGAGAATGAAGTAGGTACAAGGAGGGACAAACACTAGATTTGGTATTTACGCAAAGTGTTTAACTTGTCTTCTTAATGGCAACTACAATATTTCGTATTAAGCTCTCTACATTATCAACTTGACTTTTATTAGCAACAGCCGATGGTCTAGAAACAATAACTGACTTGTCTGAAACAGGACCATTCATATGATCAGCTTTATTGCTTGGTCTAACCTCTAACATCCTAGCAGAATGCTGTTTTTGAGGATGGTGTTGGAGTTTCGAGACGTGCCATATTTTCCAATTCCAGAGGTGGTGGTACGGAGTGATGGAGAAGATTGGTAGTCGGCACTTCCTTAGATACTCCCACGTTCAAACGCAATAGTAACCTCCCAAGTCCCTCCTTCAATGAAGGAGAAAGTGCATGAGAAGAAGTCAAAACTTCTAGTGAACGAATCACTCCTTTCTGGACGAGTACACTAAAAGTTGATGATACACCACTTAGAATCACATGGCTACGATCCACATCATAGTTGTCTACAAGAAGCAACAGAAATTCCAGGAGGTTGTGGGTCATATCGACATATTCAGGTATCGAGCATAGCATTAACAGCATTGCTGGCTCAATATTCATTACATTATCAACCTTTCCATCAAAGAAAAGCCAATCGTAAAATAAGGCTAACTTCGCATTGGCTTCAACATGATTCTTTCTACATGTTCTAAGCAGCCAACCTATAACAGCCCACCGGGGTATAATATCTGATTGAATAGTTTCATTAGATGGGTGGTGTGCACAACATATAAACCGAACAATGTCAACTACAATACTTTGTCTCTCTGTTCCAAGAAGAAACTTGTTGGCAAACCACATTTGGTACCGCTTTTGACTTCCAAACTTCACATGCGTAAGCAAAAACTTTATTTGGGTTTCCATCTCAGGAGTGATTCGAAGCAAAAAGTACCGGCTTGAAGTCCTAGAGCCATACAACTGAGAGATGTCTGAAAATCTTGCTGTCCTGAACTCATTTGGGTTCAACACCAAATCCTTCCACACAGCTCGAAACTCAGGCACATGAACCAAATCTTGCAGCAACCTAACAAGGTCCCTTCCAACCTTCATAGACAAGTGAAACTGGTCCCTCAACATCTTCACACAAAACTCAATCTCCAATTGTTTCAAACACTCAATTTTCTCATGACCACACAACCTACAATGATCCGCTAGCAACCTTAGATATACATACAATCCACTAGTCAAAACCAATGGCTCCTCTTCAACCAAGCAGTTGAACTCACTCATCAGAAGAGTCACCATCTCAAAGCACAACCATAAGTTTTCGTCACTAAAATCCCCACCTATAATTTGCCTCAATAAACAAACCAACAATCCATCAAACCCTACTCCTAACACCCTAATCATCTCCTTAGCAACCCAAATAAGCTGATTCTTAACAGAACTAACAAAATTTCCATACGATTCATTAACAAGTCTCACAAATAAACTAACGAAAAAAGCATAACCATCAGTAACAGTAGCATGCAGGTGCTTAATATGAGTTTTCGAAAAATGGGGCTCTGTCAAGACCCCAAAAAGAATAGCTTGATTTAGCTTTGAATACTCCTCCGGACCAGGAATTCTTAACGCAAATGGGGGTCTGAGTTTTGGCTCAAGCTCTTCAAAAGCTTTCTTCAAAGAGCATTCAAGCTCGTTCTTTGCAGCATGGGATCCTAAAGAAAGCAACTTTGATGACATAATGGATCTAACAGATGCAATCACACCGAACCAACCGATACTCTTTAAACAAGGGCTCAGTTGCATGCAGGGAGTGAGCTACCATGCTTCGCAGTTGCTGTTTAAGGGTTCACTTGCCGCCAGTTCAGAGACATCTTCTTTTCCTGGAAAAACGGGGAGACTGGAGGCTCGAGAGGCTGTCATTCTTTTTTTCTTTTCTTCCGGAGGCAATGAAGCTACTTAATAATGTGTGGCAAAGGTAGAATAAATTATGTGATAGGCACTCAGCTGTCCCAAAGGCCAAAAGAACCCAAAACAACTTTAACCCAGTGTACAAACACGGTAGAAGCCTGTCTAACCCAATTTGTTTGTGCTACTCGAGTTCTTTCTGGCCCCACTTTCAGTTTCTGCTGCATCAGTTTGAGAATACTGTTTCTAAGAGTATTTCTACTGCTGCATCATGAGCGAAGTTTAAGGCCTTTGCTGCTGTTGCCCAACAGGAAACTGAAGCAAGGGAATCTAGTAATGAGACTCCTGCTGCCAAAGTGGAAATGGGAAATGATGCACAATGTTATCCACACAATCTCCATTTATTAATTTGTATCTCACACACACCACCAGAATTATATATCATGTTTAACCAAAAAAAAACTGCTTATTTTAATTGACATGAAATCATTGTTTTTTTACTTTTCATACATGCATCCATTACATCCATGATATCAAAATATCAATGATGAAACCTACAATATAAATGCAGTCCGATTCAGATTACTACAAGCCAAAAAGAGTCACATACAGAATTTAAGCTTAATCAAATTACGATAAGTTAGTAATAAAATAAAACTGCAGGTTATAAATGTAAAAATTGTGCACAAAGATCTCTGTCTTCTCTTTATAGTTTGCTTGTGGAAACTCGAACAATAATAGAGGGCCTAGCTATTAAAGGCCTTCAATGAATCTGCAAAAAGCTTGCAGGCTTAGGTGCGATAGATTCCTTTAGTCGTGTTATAGACTTACAGGTTGCTGCTTAGGCTTGTTACTTATGTAAAGAGCTACCAAGTACCACAACCTAAATATATATTTTTGGTACACAATAAGCATTTCGTAAGAAACCAACAAAGAGAACATCATCCTTTATTATGATCTTTCACTGCTTTAATTATATATTTATACATGCACTCTGTATAATCCATCTCAGATATTATCCTGCCATTTGAAAATAAGCATGTAAACCACTGAAACGTAAATGGTTCACTCACAAAGAACGGAACTGGCATGTCGTAAAAACAAGAAAACCCATCACACCCATTAATTTCTCTTCATATACAGAGTTGCACATGTGTTCTATCCTATTATACTACACATTTTTATTGAACAGGCTGGACATTATCCTAGACATCTTTCACGTGACCACATCCATGCAAAGGAAAACTGAATAGCAACTAAGTTAGTTAATCAATATCCACCACACCATTTTCAGTACAGATTCTACAGAATAGTAAGCAAGCAAACTTCAGCACACTTTAATCAATCACAAACAGATAACAAAAGAGTCAAACAACATGCAATGTACGAAGGGAAAGGAAGATGAAACCTTAAAATGACAACTGCAATTATCACTGGTGTCTTCGACTTGCGCTTGGTGCAGTGGTGCTCGATGCTGTACGGTAAGAATTAGTATTTAGTAGGAAAAATTGAATTGATGACACAATAAAATCGAAGTTTAATAGAATTTACCAGTGACAATTACAGATTCTTCAAGGTTGCTGCTTCGGTACTCATCGCTCAGAGAGGTGGGAAGAGGAAGTGGTGACTGAGGAGAGATATCAATGCCGGACTGAGAGTAGTGTCAGTGGACTCTGAACTTTAAGAATGATGGCGGTGAACGGCGGAATGAGATGAGACGGTGGCGGTGAACGAACAGCAGTGGATTGAGAGTTGATAAACAGAGAGTGAGGGGACTGAGGAGTCAGGGGATAGAGGAAGATGTATTTAACGGCCGGAGGTGGTTTGAAGAGAGGCGGTGGCCTGAGCGAGAGAAGGAGATGGCGGCGGCGTTTCTGTAGGAAAGGAGGAAAGGGAACCGGCTACGCTCAGCTCTATGTTTCACTTTCTTGAGTTTTGGTCAAATTCAAAAGTACCCTCAACAAAAAGAACAGTTAATTTGCCCCTGAATTTTTATTTTGATGTAGAAATTATATTTTTTGTATTTTCATAATTTAAAAAAAAAATCCGGCGAGTATTATTTTTTATAAATAAGATAAAGATTAAAGTTTATGTAGTGAGAAACAAATCGTTTAATTTGAATTTATTTTCCTAGACAGCATACCTTAACATGATATGATTTTTTTTAATCCAATCCGAAAATGGCACGTAATAAAAAATATGCTGTCACGTATGATCATACACAACTTTATTAGTAACAAAAAAACAAAAAGAAAGTAATTACAATAATTTTTTCATCCACAGTGCATACAGAAGAACGCAAAAGGGCATTCGTCAATTTGAAGTGATGTAAAAGCCAGTCGCCAAATCATATAATACAACAAGCAGCCATGACACCAAAACGAGACTGCATCAGAAGAACCACTGAGAAAACACAACTGCTAAAATATTCACCGGCGTACACTTGCAGTTGCTCACACAGAAACACAGCCAACATGCAGTAAATAACACCAGTCATACAGGTATCGAAAGGCTCCTCTTGCTTCCAGCACTTTGCGATTTGATCTCCCATGATTTGACCTGCTGTGCTTCCTCAGGTAGGATAAAAGGCAGCGAGATCTGACGAATCATCAAGTCACCACAAAATGGACATTCACTCGCTATTGCATCGTCTAGCTGAGACCGAAGCTGCTAATTCCAACATAAAAAAGCCAATCAGAGACCGTCCACTAATCGAGTAAAAGTTTAACAAAGGTGCATTCGAGTGCGCATACAAAAGTCATTAACTAAAAGTAAACATAGCAAATCCGATCTGTAATGATCTGTAAAACTGAAAACAAAAAATCAGCTAGAACCTATTTTAATAGTAATAAGTTTCATTGAATGTCCCAAATCACAAAATAGACTTAGCACCACACCACACGCCAGCCATGTAGAGCAATGAAGATTTTCAGTTCGAAATAGTATCAAACCAAATCCACTCCATATTTTTCTCCACCTAAAAAGGCTTAAGACTGACCTTATCTGCTGGGGTCATGGTAGCAATGGACTCCTCATTTGTGATATCAGTCAAGTCTTTTCTGGCTCCATCACCCAATAAAGTTAATTGCTTTTGCAGGTCCAGGATGTATTCCGCCTGAAATATCCATTTGAAGATCACATGGGAAAACCAACGTTCAATATATATATTAAAAAATAATCATATGTAAAAGGAAAAACTATCAATTTCAACCTAAATGCCATGGTAAATTTTTGCTTTTAAGACATTCGGCAGATCAATAGGCTAGCATGAACATGATTTCACAAGCCTTATGTAAATTGTCATCCCTACAACAGTTTACATAACTATTTCACTTAATACTATCAGTTTTTTTTGTTTTCTTCTTTGCATCTCCAACGAGACAGTTTTTTCTTCCTTTTTTGTCTTTATTCCGTACAAAGAGATGGAAATAATCACATTGGAATCCCAGTGTACTGATAATCTCTGCAAATAGGATAAAACTTTCAGTCCCTAAATACACTTGTCAATTTTATCAAGCAGCAACTGATATTTTGTTTGTAATTGATAAAGGTGCGGGCCCAAACTCAAATTTGGTTTTCTAACAGAAACAGTTATTCATTATAGAACATAACACAGCTTCACAATCACATAATTGGATGAATTCAACATATTATTAGATGTTTTACTATATCTCAAGTTTGGTCTGTTCAACAAAATGAATGAAACTCTTGTAATTGATTTATCAAGATCAATAATGATATTCCACTACATAGTTTTCACTAAGGCAACTAAATGGAATTAAAAAATATTATGCAAGCATTATCATCAAAACTTACTTGAGCTTCATTGGTGCACCATGTCACGTGTGCAATTAGGCAATGTGCATGAAAGGCATGGCCGCATGGAAATACATAAAAGGGAGCCATTGTCCGTACAGATGTAAAGCTCCCAGAAGAGCGATAATCCCCACCAACGATCAAGATTTTGCGTTTGCAAACCTGATAAGAACAAAATGCCAGAAAGAATTGAATATGATTCTCTTTCGTCATTTTATCATTGGGGGGAAAACCTAATGCAACTTATGTTGACTAGGGATTATTTCCTTTCTGCAATGGTAAATGCCTTCCATTTTCAACAATGACAGTGCAGGTACAGGGATTGATGTCTCACTGCTGTACTGTCTTGTCAGTAATAAAATTCCAAAGTGCAAAGCAAAAAATACGGAAGAAAGATTTTGATTGTGTGAGATTGAGAATTAAGGGTGGCAACACACACACACAGAGACATCTTATCAGTTGCTAAAGCCAAGAAGATCAATACCCCACATTCTTCATCACGATCAATGACAGCATATCTTTGTGCAAGTGCGCTAATGTCATTTCTAATGTTGTCTGCACCATGTGTAGCATCATTCATCTCTTCTTTTAGTTGTTCAATCTGCTTGTTGTAATCCTCCAATGATGAGCAAATTGCCTCCTACATATATGCAAGAGAGTCAAACCACGATGGCAGCTGATGGGCATAAAATTGCAAAGGCAACAAGCAAGTAAAACTCATGTTGTAGAATGCACATGCATCAACCAATAAATCAGTCATGCACGGATTACACAATGATCATTAAGGAAAAAGAAAAATCAACACAATGAAATGAGGTCAGCCGACTATAAAACCAGAGAAAGCAGAGATATTATTACCTTGAAGTCGTCAATCAGTGCAAAATCTGGAAAGAATGGTAATATATCCTCAATCTTTAAAAGACCATCAGTTTCCTTGAGAAATGCTATTGCCTTCCTTATATTCTCCCTTTTAGTGCCCTTCTCCTGTTCAATAGCATGCTTGGCAACCATGAGCCAAAGCTTCTTGCGCAAGTCCTCATCATCCTCAACCCTATCAGCTTCAGCCATTGCAAGCTCAGGATCGACCTAGTGGAGTAGAGGATAATGTCAGGATAGCATAGAGCAAAAATGTAGAGTAAAAAGAAAGGTGACGGCTTAGTTAAAGGCAACTGAAGAAAACAATTTCGCAGACCCAAATTTTATCATCTACTATATGAGACTATTTACGCAGCCAGAAGGGGTGGGTTTTGAACAATCCCTGGCTATACCTTTGGCAACTTAGATTGTTAAACTGTTATATGTTCTTCAACATTTGTAGTTCTAAGATTCACTTGCACTGTAACAAAGGCACAGCAATTACTAACAGAACAAAGTGGTGTAACAAAACCAGTAGCAAGCACTAAAGTATGACCTGCAGAGCCAGAGCAACTGCTTCTTCATGCATGGACATCATGCTGTATATATGAACACAAGCACGCATTCGCTTTTCTTTGAGGCAAAGACGCAAGGCATACTTGGGATCATAAAAGAAATCTGGGCAATTTTCTCTCCCTTTCCCAAACTTGCATTGGAGGAACCTCAAAAGTGCCCCATCATCTTCCTGATAATGCAAAGAGATATCAGGTAAACAATCCATGTATATGCCAGGATATAACACGAGGAGGGAAAAAGTCAATGGCAGAACAAAAGGGAACAGATTATGCTCTTGACTTCAAACAAACTACATAGGGAAAAAATTATGAACAAACGAACCTGCTTAGCATACAAAGACAGAAGCAAATTGTGAACTCCAGGATCCTCATTATGCAAACGATGAACACAGAACTCCAGATATTTGATGACTTCATGGGTCTCATTCCTGCCAGTGACAGTCACAGAAAAAAGTGAGCTACAGTTCAGATGAACATAATGCACAATAATATGCACAAACTTATCAAGCCACAAAGGAACAGGAGTTCTAAAGCTCATAGCATCTTCTAATTATGAATCCATCAACTAGTAATCACATCTGACGATGAAAGAAGTGGCTTAATTTCATCTGTAAACCAGAGATCTTTAGAAAGAAACAAGTAAATCGCATCATTTACAGACTTCAGGTACAACTAAATAAATTAGAACTCCATCTACAAAACCACAAATCTAAATTTTATACAACTGACAGAGTTAGACCAAATGCGCCCATAGCTTTTAAGGGAGAGATAAAAACCACAAATCTAATTTTACATAGTTGACACTGTTCACTCATTGAGCATTATTTTAGTTATTTGGCCAGAAATGAAATGGTATTTCACAGCAGAAATGATGCAAAGTCAATAAGTAAAAATAAGAATGCTCCTTTAAAGTTTACAAACCAACAGCATTAGCAATTCAATGCTCAGATGTTCTATAAAATGTCAAAATCAAAAGGAGAAATCAAATGGATAAGAGATACAGTGCTATGCAAAGGACAAATTTCCTCCTTAATAATAAATGTCTTAAAGCATCTAAGCAAAAAACTGAAATTTGGCGCTTCTAGTCAGAGTGGAAATATGAGGAGTCCAGAAATATTTCTTCATAAATCATTATTTCAAGAAAAGTTAATTCTTCATATGCAAAAAAGAAGGAAACGCACTCATCTTATGAGAAGAAACAAGTAGCTGATTTAAAAGCACAAAAGAACATTACTTTGCATGAGGTTCACTTGAGTAACGCATCATTGCAGGAATTAGTTTTCTTGGGTTCAGGTTCTTAGTAGCCATCCATGACTCCACAGTTTCATACGCATCAAGCAGAATGAGATCTGGGGCAAACTTGTACTGCAAAGTAAAGGTTGCCGTTTATATCAACTCAATAATTACTGATGGAAAATGAAAGCAGTGGCTGCTTACAAGCACAGAGGCAACATCAGCAAAACTGCCAGCCAACTTGTTTATGGAAAGTAAATAGTTCCAATTCCAAATCATGGAGCTGAAAATCTACCTGAAGGTCTACAGAAACAGCAGGCTTCTGAAGCACTTCCAATGCTTTCTTTGCTTCACCTTGCTGTAATAAAACCAAGCAAAAAGACAAAGGCATCAAATAAGATACCATCCGATGTAACAAAGACAATTTCCATTTATCACAGTCACTGAATAGCATCCACTCATCTACATTCTTAAATATATTTGAGATTTATGATGCATTTCTCAAATGAACCAACTAAAACTTAATCTTTCAAATGAACAAATATGATTACTGCTCTCACCTCTACAAATATGAAAACACTGTGTTTTGCATAATAAGATTAAATAAAACCTTTCTAAAGCAGTACATTCTAAAACAAAGATGTTATGAGGTAAAATGTAAAAAATGATGAACAATGTAAAGCATGATTTACATGGGAAAAATGCAATGAAAAAAATAAACATGTAAAACAACCTGAATATAATGATGAATCACAATATCATGCTGCTCCTTTAGACTTGCAAAATATACCAGTTCTTCAACCCTGCCATAGCTGCAGGAAAGCATTGTTACAATACCAATTAGTTCGACACATCTTCAGAAGTAATCTTCAAAAGAGATGTAATTATATCAAAAGCATTGAAATAAGAAAATTGAAACAGGTATGGAAAGTTACATTACATACATCAAAAGAAAGCTCAATGGCTAGCTACAATGATTGGATAGGTTTCTAAGACATACTCCTTTGAGTACTATCCACAATATGTATACTATAATCAGTGCAGCACTCCGATTTTTTTGGTTTAAAGTCTCAATTAGACGGATGCTAACACCTTCAGTAGGAATAAGTTCTAGAGCAACATTCAATGCTAAGCCTGAAGCTTCAGTGACATGTACCTTTATTTTTCGCAATAAAACACTCATTGAAGATTGCATAGAGGATTTAAGGAATCGTATGAGAAAATACCCAGATATATAGATACTAATATCATGGAGTGGACTATTGCTAGCAATTTGCATCTGAAACTACAGAAGATTTTCAGCAAGAATACCTTTCCAAAAGTTTCATTGTAGTTGCTTCATCCAAGACATCCTTACAGTCGCTAAGGAAAGCACGGAACTCTTGAATGATTGTTTGGTACTCAGAACTACGATTCTCCTCAGCATTATCCTCTTCTAAGAGTAGCCTATTTATCTAAGAAATTAGAACATGAAAACCAAAATTAACTTGTCTCATTCAGAATCCCAATTACAGTTTATGACTTCTTGCCGGTGACATTCTTTGATTTAACGTGATATGGATGTACATGAGCAATCGCATTATTCATTCAAAAGGTCATGTATAGAAAGAAGGCAACCTTGTCCAAGTACAGTTCAGTTGCCCACGTAGAGATCATTGTTATTTGGCATTTGTCATCCTTTGCAAGATTATCAAGCTTCCGTAGCAAGAAAGTTCTCAGGGAATCCTGCAAGTAAATGAAGGGAATCTGAATACTAGGCACATGAACCCGAAATTCTAATGATAGCAAGCCCAATGAAGAGTAATATGGTCCATAGGAGACTCGTAGACATCTGAACCTAACTCTCAAATAATGAGAACTCCAATGAAACTATATCTGCCTAATCTTCATTTTCATTTTTTATTTTGGGTGAGGCTAAATACAGTCCGTTCTATTCACAGTTCACTTATCTTTATACCCAAAGAAAAACATTTATAAGAGACAACATAACTAGGAGGATATTTTTGTAAATTAAAACATAAGGGAGTACAAATAGACACATGCGAGTGCATTTTGATTCACCCTTTCTTTCTAGCAAACAAAAGCAATTTACTGCAAAAAGTAAAAACAAAAAATACACTATGGATGCAATTTAGGGAATGAAACATGGCATGGAGATGAGGCAAATTTAATGTTGAAAACAAAATATGATAATGCAGTTACCTGCTCACCTCCACTGATAAACTTAAGAGTGATTTCCTCAAATGATAATATATAATTAATCTGCAAAGAAAAGTTTTATATGGTTAAGGTTAACTTCCAAAATTGTAATTATTATGATGTAACCAGAAGTTCTGTGTGTTCCATGCACAATGTACATGTGTACAATTTCATAATGCCAGTGTTAAGCAAGATACATTGAAAAATAAATCAAGAAACTGAATTTACTTTTGCGTAGAAAGATGCTGCTCTAAGAAAATCCTTGGAGGCAAATGCGGCATCAGCCTGCATCACAAACCACATTAGCTGAATAACGAGAAGGCTTGTCTAAAATTTAGTTCAAACATGCATTTGAAATTTTCAGAGACAACATTTGTCACTCTATAATTTGTGTAATGAAACTATAAAAAGTAACCATCAACAAAAAAGGGACTACCTAGAGTCAGAAGTATTAGCAATTACCTGCACTAAATATACTTGGTCTCTCTGAAGAGGATCACGACAATTTGCTAATGCTGCAGCATATTCTTTCATGTCCAGATACACCTTCCACATATCTCGACCCTCATCGTTAACTGACACCTATATAGTTTACCAATACAGCACCAAGAAATGAGAAGATTACTGTTTGTGCAACGCATGGATGGGATCAGAAAAGATGATGATCATTTGATGAAAACCTGAAAGATGGAGTTTTGGTCATATGCATAGAACAAACCAGCAGTAGCATCACTACATAACCCAATGATACCCCTTGAAACGGATTCCATTGCCTGGTCAAAGTTAAGTTCCTCAATAATTTGCTCACTTATCCTGTTCACGACCTACACAAAAATTAGAAACATGACAAGGAAGTCTAAGGGCATAATAATAGGTACAATCCAAAAAATTAAAAGACAAATGCTAACAGAACCAAATTTAAACCCAAGAAATTCTTAGCAAGCTGATACAATGAACATAACAAGAGCCAAGAAAAAACAAAGACCAAAATAAAAACTCTTGAAATTATTTTTCTGAAATAAGTTTAAATAAAAGTTTTGCATTTATTTTCAAATTTAACAGACAATAGCCATAATAAAGCAATATTATTCATGAGAGTTTTTACTACACACCTTAACCTTATTGCCGATAAGAAGCAAGAAATGAAATTCTGAAACTGCCATTGAACTAGGTTTGACTGCATCAGCACCATCATTCAATTTGGAATAGCTCAATAGAGCCTTATTCTCCACGAAATTTTCATCACCATTTGGATAACTATTCAAAATATTTGCACGAAATAAGTATACGAATGTATTATCTGACAGAACTACATATGCAGAAACACTAGACTAGAGTGAGAAATACTGCACGTATATGCTACAAAAAGGGGTCACAGAGCAACCAGTCAACAAATTTTCAAATGGAAATAACGGTTACGCGTAGAATATTGTGACAGACTTTTGGCAGTGATTACAGAGAAAGGTCCTGACCTGTGCTGTGCCCCAAAATTTAGGCCACCGTGATAGATACCTGCTCCAGAAAGCCAAGCAAAATGCACAGCTCGTCTTTGCTTGATAAAGAAATGCAGCTCACTGTAAATTAATGAAAATAACATGAAATTCCATGCTAAGATTTTTTTTAAGAAGAAAATAGTTCTACAACCAGTTAAAAGCCAAAATTTGGACTACAACTAAAGAGGACAGAACTAAATGTCTTCAATTTAACACAAGAAATGTGCTTGCCTGTTCGGTATTTCCCCAGGAAGTTCCATAAAATGCACCGCACGATCCAGATAACTAGCAAAAACTGTCTACAAAATTACAACAAGTGTTTATCATAAAACTTGGTACTCAAAAAAAAAAACTTGGTAGACAATATCACCTTAAAAAGAAGTATGAAGAAACAATAACATTTTTTCTTCAGTCATTTCAAGGAATTCATAGTGCAAAAACAAACCCAGTATCATGTGGACATGGTATTTCAAAAGTAGAAGTGTGCATCACAATAAAACATACCTCGAGAGATCCAATTCCAGTAAAAGAGTAAAGTCTTGTAGGAGTAACAGCCATCACATAATATCTGGTTCCATTGCTTAAGCTAGCTGTTTCCATCTGCAGAGCAATACAAGAATGACTCCTCAACTACATTTGAGCACATTCCAAGGTGCTAATCGCTATCAAATCTATAAATTGAGACAATAACTGTATCATGGAAAAAACGAAAAGGAAAAAGCAATTCAATTCAAACAATGCTAACAACCAACAACTAATTCTCAATACCTGCAAGCCCATGACAGCTTCTGGAAGTTCAGATAATTCGAACAGGAACTTGATGTACTTTTCTCTCTTGTCTTTTTCATCAACCGCAACCTCATGAAACTGCCCGTTTTCTGTACCAAGAATGACTTCTTTCGTAGACGCTGCACAAAAAGAGATCAACAATCACACACAAGGATAAAAAAACACTATACAAACACATGATACAATCAAAGAAACACACACGAAACATAAAGACTATACCTCCTGTTATCTGCTGCTTATTCCAAGCAACAGCATTCACAACAAGACCTTTCAATTTGCTCAGAACACGGGGCTTGGTCCACTTAGCATGAGTATAGTAAGTTTCAGCACCTCCAGCACCCACAACTGTGGCAATACAATGGCTCCCACCAGGATCAACAAACACTCTGTGAATAGATTGCTCCCCAGGTCGCCCAGCGGATAAATCAATATCTATAATTTTCAGCATTCAGCAAAATAACAATAATAATTAAGCATTTTTCTTGATATAAACACATACAAACCAGTAAACAAAAACAAGATTAAGGAGAATTGTTTACCATAGGAATTGCCAACCCCAAAATCGTGCCGAATGACCCATCCTTTGCTGGTTCCAAGTACGATCACATCATTACCAGCCGCCATACAAGTAATAACACCACGCCCTTTTGCCGCATATCTTTCCAAAAGATCTACCGTGAAAACTTCCATCTTTTCAGCTCAAAAACTTCTATCAAGTAAAACTCGATTCAATTTAACATAACTAGATGCATCACACTATCGACTTCCAGTGTTTGTATAATTGTATGCATAAACATTGCTAAAATCTCAGTTGCTATCATTGTCTTCCTTCGCCTCTAGTCGACTCTGTTTTTTTCCAGGAACGAATAGAAAACAAAATATTTCGATAAAAAAAAAATAGCAAACAAAATAATGAAGGGGCAAAACACACGTCAGTCCCTATGAAACCTACATAATTATCATATCATCCTCAAATCAGAACTCTTTTCAATTTCATTGCCGATTCATTTGATTCAGTCCTAACAAAATAAATCACAAGTCGATTTCAAACTATTAAAAATCGTCACTCTGTTTTGAGGGAAAAAAACAAAAACACTCACAAAGAAATATGAGAATTCCGGTTTCCATACTTTTAAACCTAGTATACAAGTTACAACAATGCAAGATATCTATGTCTAACTCACTGGAGATCAAAAGGTTGTCGCTGGAAATCCCTATTTTGATTAGTATTTAATAAAAATGTAATTATTTTCCCTCTCTGATTACCTTTTAGGTTCAAGGACTCGGGCTTAGCCTCATGGCCCAACTTCTAATCAAATGTTTGGCCCAACAATTGTGACGCCGCACGCTCCATATGTGGACCATCATCACTGTACCAAAAAAGTCAAAGAAACTACAAAAAGAAATATAGCCCTTACCAAATCGGAGCGTCTAAATGTAAGCCGTTTCTAATCGAACGGTCAGAATTTTCCCATCTTCCTCGTCTAGAGGCTCCAACGTACACTTTTTTTTCTCCTCTTCCAACGGTCAAAAAAATCTTCAAACAAAACCCCAACTCAATAATTCTCCCCCATCAACATATCCTTACCAGTACCATCTCAAAGAAACCGCTATCCTTTTTCAAAAGATCTAAACAAAAGAAATAGAAAAGAAGTAAAAAAGAATCAATCTTGATTCCGCAAGATCAAGTCTTTCTCCAAGAATGAGTAGTGTCGGTGGCATCTTCCAATGCCCAGATGGGACAAATCCTGCAGAGATGCAGATATGGAACAATGCAGCATTCGACAACGGGGAAGCAGATATGGATTCGGCAGCAACATTTTTGAGGCCTTCTTCTTGGTGGTCAAGCTCTCTCGAGTCCAATTCAAGCAAAGAGAATTTGAGTCCCGTTCTTGAATCCGCCTCCCCTGTGAGTAATCCAATTAAATCTTGTGTTTCTTCAATACCCATCAAGCCTCTTCAGTCCAAAAATGTATTTTTGTCCAATTTGAGAGATGCTCAGATGAAGGATTTGGGGAAAGAAGGGTTGTCAGTGTCCAAGAAAGATAAGGATCCAATAGACATGGAGATTGAGGATATTGAGAAGGAGATTAGGAGGTTGTCTTCAAGACTTGAAGCTCTTAGGCTGGCAAAACAAGAGAGGAGTATAATCAAGAGTATCGAAAAGCGAGGGAGGATGGTGGCAGCCAAATTCATGGAGCCACAGAAACAGTGTGTGAAGATTGAAGAGCCAATTGTCTCAAGTGCTAAACCTAAGATTAACAGAAGAGGGATGAGTTTAGGGCCTGCAGAGATTTTATCTGGTAGCAAACAAAGAGGAGTGAGTTTGGGTCCTACAGAGATTGTTTCTGCGGCTAAATCACGGTTGTTAACCAGCAAGCAAGAGATGATTACTCCTGTTTCGACACAGAACCGTCGAAAATCTTGTTTTTGGAAGCTTGGAGAGATTGATGAGTTGAGAGTGGCTAAGGAGAGGGGAAAGAGCTTGAGTGTAAGTCCAAGATCACGCAAGAACGCGCCCAAGATTCAACCTCCTAAGCAGGCTGTTACTACAATAGGGTCTAAAAGACCAGTGAAGAAAGAAGATGGGATTGTTGCATCAATCCAGCCAAAGATGTTATTCAAAGATGGAGAAAAGTCAGTGCCTACTGTTAAGAAGGTGAAGCCAGGACGGATTGTGGCTAGCAGGTATAATCAGATTGCTACAAATCAGTCTAATGGGAGTTTTAGTGAAGCTCGAAAAAGGTCTTGGCCTGAGAA
Source organism: Viola pubescens var. scabriuscula (assembly GCA_002752925.1). Lineage (NCBI taxonomy): Eukaryota > Viridiplantae > Streptophyta > Magnoliopsida > Malpighiales > Violaceae > Viola > Viola pubescens. The sequence continues at coordinate 9,326 of NBIL01063801.1, read as the reverse complement.
TGACAAGGAGGATGTGAATAAGAGGCGTGCTTCTCGCGGTAATGGAGCAAGTGCTGTGAGAATGGAGAGTGGTAGAGTGAAGAAGAAGTGGGAGATTCCAAGTGAGGTGGTAGTGTATAAGGATGATGCGTTAATGGAGGCTGATTCTCCTCCTCCTCCTGCTGTTTCAATTGTGGTTGATGAGTTACCCAAGATTAGGACTAATAGATATGTTACTGAAACACCAAGGGACTCGGGCCCGGTGAAAAGAGTGGCTGATTTGGCTGGGAGGAAAACCTACTTTGGCATAGACGAGGAGAATGCAGCAGAGGACTCTGTTTGTATGGCTTTGAGTTTTACAGAAGAAGAGGAGGAGGAGGGTAAGGAAGGGTAATTGGGACTCACTAGAAACCATCTGTTTTGCTTCTGGTCTGTCTATTCAAATGTTTTTACTTTCTTGGTGATCTCTTTGTTTCTCTCTTTTATTGGCTAAGTTTGTTTGGAGCCATAACTCTTGTTTTGCCATGGGGGGGAGGAAGGGGGTAAATGTTTTGTTTTGCTGACTTCCTTGCTATGTGGAAAACCAAAATGAATTGTAAGCTTGGAGTATAGTGATCACTTACTTGCTTTTTGGTAATGCAATAATATGATAAGCTTGTCTCTTGCTTTCTGCTTCTGCTTCTGCTTCTGCTTCATGGCAATGATAATGGCTTGTGATGTGATGTGTTAAAATTGCATAAAACTTTTAAATTGAGACTTGGTTGGTACTAAATCTTGTTTCCCTCTTTATCCATGTTTCTGTTTAGTTAGTGAAGCTGCATTTAGGTTATTATTGCTTATACAAGGACTTTGAACATTTTGTTTTGTCCATGTTTGTGTTATTATTTGCTGAATGTCTGCTGTTACAATATAGGTTTTTTTCTGCATAGATAGAAGCATGAAATGCTTCAAAAAATCTTGCACTGGTTTTCACATTGATAGTACAGAATGATGATGAATGGTCAGTATCCCTTCTTGTTCTTATGGAGTCCTTGTATTAAGTATAAAACACCCAAAGCCACCCTCTTTCGGTTGAATCAGGATGGATATATTCCTGATAACTGCGGAACGAAGACCACGAGAAACTATTAGATATACATGATGTATGTAACAACAGGTTCGATTCGCTAACTCACATAAAACATGGATCCAAGATCACACTGCAAGAGGAAGGATGGATTTCTACTTAATATTGACATGCACCAGCTGGCTCCTTGCCGTTTTGATGGCATAATAAATTAATAATATAGCTGGCCGTAACTAATGATAATAAAGAAAGAATAAATCACACGTTTAACAGGTTGGGAAATAAAAGGAAACTTTTGTAAGAAAAAAAAAACTCATTTTATTGGTTTAACAAAATAAATAAGCTATATTCGTGGAGGGTCGATTTTTTTCAATGGTACAATTAAGGAAAATGTAATAAAACTTGTTTCTATTGCAGTTACCTACCCTATTTAGTGCTGCTGCTGCTGCCTTGCTCCTCAAGCTGCACAGCCGTGCCCTAAAAAACCTACTGCTCTTTCCTCTTAGTTACCTGCAGCCATTCTTTAAAATCATATATATGCCTAATTTAGTTATTTCAGCAGGGTTTATTTGATTCTTCTTTCAGCAGGGAAAAAAGTAGGGTTTTTCTTTTCTAACCATGAAGGGTTTTACATTCTTTCAGACGGCTTGTACTGTTCTTCATCGCCACCCTACTTTGTCTAAGCTTCTTGTCGCCTCTACTGTCAGGTTACCTTTTTTCTTAAAATTCTTTCTTTCTTGTCTTTTATCCTGTTTTACCTTCTTGTTGATGATATATCTTACTCATGTTCTTTACAGTTTCTTTTCTTCTTTTGTTCTGTTTTATACAGTTTTTAAATGAAGAACATTGTTGTTTTTTTCCTGTTTTTGTCAGTTACTTTCAATTCCTTTCTCATGTTTTCGTTAGCTGCAAGTAAAATAGATTATTGATGTCATATTTGCAGTTTTCTTCCTAACCATCACTGAGATGGGAAAATTTAGAAATTTAGTTTCATTTAGATCAGGTGAATTGTTTTATTCTTTTACAGATCTGGATAGTTATCAAACTTCTTGTTTAACATCTTCTTCGTTTCGTATTATTTCAGTGGTGGAGGTCTGCTGGTGTTTTCATCTGGCAATCCCTTCGAAAGTATAGATCCCTCTCAGAATGATGGAAAGAAAAAGAAAGTGGTGGTGCTAGGAACTGGTTGGGCTGGCACCAGTTTCTTGAAAAACCTGAAAAGCTCTAACTATGATGTTCAAGTGGTGTCGCCTCGAAATCACTTCACATTCACTCCATTGTTACCAAGTGTTACCAATGGCACAGTAGAAGCTCGCAGCATCGTTGAACCAATCCGCAATATCGTTAGAAAGGTATTGAAAAACGAAAGAACTGCCCTTGCTGTTTCATCTGCATGTTTTTCTCCAATTGTTTGTTGGTTCTGCATATTAAATTTGCAAACTTGAAATTACCAACTTCTCTTTTTAAGTATAAATTTCATTTTATGTGGTACTTTCAGCTACACTACTAGAATGCTTTAAGTTTCATCTGCAGTCTGACTTAGCGCAACCTTTTCTGTTAAACTCTGCAGAAACCTTATAGTGTTGAATTCAAGGAAGCTGAATGCTATCAGATTGATCCGAAGCAAAAGAAAATTTACTGTCGTTCAAACCAAACCTCAAGTTTGAACGGGACTGAAGAATTTGAGGTTGACTATGACATTCTGGTACTGGCGATGGGTGCTCGTGTGAATACTTTCAACACTCCGGGTGTTGAGGAACATGCTCACTTCTTGAAGGTATGACTGAAAAATGGCTTTGGGGTTAGCTATATAAATTCACTTTGATTTAACAAAAATATGAGTGAGAGTTGCTTGGGGTTAGCTATACAAGTTCGAGCTTTTACTCTGCAGGAAGTAAATGATGCTCAAAAGCTCCGTAGGTCAATAATTGACTGCTATGAGCGTGCAAACCTTCCTAGCGTGACTGAAGAAGAGAAGAAGCGGATTATGAATTTTGTGGTGGTTGGTGGTGGTCCGACTGGAGTAGAATATGCCGCAGAGCTTCATGACCTTGCTTTTGATGATTTAGCTAAGCTATATCCTGCTGTCAAAGACTATCTTAAAATTACACTTCTTGAGGCAGGCGATCACATTTTGAACATGTAAGATACAATACATCATTTCTCCCATAGTTTGTTTGGCTTTAAACTGTTATTGCTACTGCATTATTCTATGTAAATCAATTGCTGTATGAGATGAAATTAATAAAAACCTTAGACTAAAGTGATGACAAACTTGTAACTTTTGATTCCTTTGTATTTTCAGGTTCGATAAGAGAATTGCAACATTTGCGGCAGAGAAGTTCCAAAGAGATGGTATTGAAGTAAAGACAGGCTCATTAGTTACGAAAGTATCTGATAAGGATATATCTACTAAACTGATTAAAACTGGTGAAACTATTTCCATACCATATGGAGTGGTTCTCTGGTCAACTGGGGTTGCCACTCGTCCTGTTATTAAGGATTTCATGAATCGAATAGGCCAGGTTTGTCGTCCTACAGCCATGTTCAACATGATCCATTTCTCTTCGTTTCCAAATTTCTATTGCACACTTCATTCTGTCAATTAATTCTTGGTGGTACTTGGTCTTCACTCGAGTACAGGCTAACAGGCGTGTTCTAGCAACTGACGAATGGCTCAGAGTTGAAGGATGTCACAACATATATGCGCTTGGTGACTGTGCAACTGTAAATCAGCGCAAAGTCATGGTATATATAGTCTGTTGGTTTTTGTCTATCATAGTTATTGTTAGCTTCTTCTGTCAACAAATTTCATAGGAATCTGGCAAGCCTGAAAGCGCACATGTCAATATGAATTATCTTTCTTCTGCTATAATAAGATTATAAGTTGATCATAATTTCTTGCTTTTTCTTTACCAGGAAGACATATCGACAATCTTCAGCAAGGCTGACAGGAACAACACCGGCACATTGGATCTCAAAGAGTTCAAACAAGTTGTTAGCCACATCTGCGAGAGGTATCCTCAGGTGGAACTTTACTTGCAAAAGAAGAAACTGAGAAGTTTTGATGCTTTACTGAAGAATGCTCAAGGGGATGACAAAAAACAGATAGACATCGAAACGTTTAAGAAGGCTCTCTCAGAAGTAGATGCTCAAATGAAAAATCTTCCTGCAACCGCTCAGGTAAATTTAATTTTTCTTTTGCTGTTACTTCTCTTTTCCTATCCACTTCTTTTTAGAAATAGTTTCACTGCAGACCTTTTTTCATTTTCGTTTTTACCTTCACAAATACTAAAGGTTGCTGCACAACAAGGCGAATACCTTGCAAGATGTTTCAATCGTATGCAGATTTGTGAAAAGAATCCTGAAGGTCCTCTCAGATTTAGGGGAACAGGCCACCACAGGTTTCACCCTTTTAGGTATAAGATTCCCTCCCTGCCTCTTTTTCTGTTGATGTTATGAGGTATTTATGAAACTTATGTAGAGAATTAAAAGGGGTGAATGGATAATTCAAACATAACAAATGCTTTTCTGCATTTCTAATATGAAACATATTTTCATGGCAATGCTTTTTGTTTGTTTACTTCAAGGTACAAGCACTTTGGACAATTTGCTCCATTGGGAGGAGAACAAGCTGCTGTTCAACTTCCAGCAGATTTTGTTTCGATCGGTCACAGCTCTCAATGGCTCTGGTACTCGGTGTATGCAAGGTAGTATCTCTAGTCACATTTGCCTGTAAATTTCTATGTTCATTTCTCGACACGGTCATCATCTCAATGGTGTTTCTCTCAACTTATAGCAAGCTAGTAAGCTGGCGCACAAGAATGTTGGTGATTTCTGACTGGTCTAAGCGCTTTATATTCGGAAGAGACTCGAGCCGAATCTGAAGCATCTGCATGCACACGTCCCTGATACCATGAGAGTGTTTCCTGAAGGCGAATGACAATCCACTTGGGTGTAGGAAATTTTGTTTAAGTTCTTGTTTTTTTCTTTTATTTAAACATTTTGTTGCTCGATGATATTTGTTCGTTATGTGTTCGCATTCTTACAGTGTGCTGAGGAAAACCCCCCATTGCTGCATTTTGTATGATAAATCATGATACAACTATTAGTTTTCCCATGAATAGTTGCTGCATTGAATTTTCTCAATCTTGTGGGTGCCATTGATCAGATCATCTTACTTTCTATGAATGGATACCTTCAAATAACATCTTGATATAAAAAGATCATCTGTTAGACTTCTTTAACAATGCATATGATGGGGAAGGAAACAGGAAGGCAACATTTTATGTTGAAATTTTATTTCTGCTGAAACAAACAATACAATGTCAATCTGCTATAAGCAGTGAAGCATCATGTAGCAGAAACAGGAGTGGCAAACATTTTTAGTGTGTGCTCCAAGCTCTCTCAGAATTTGCTCGAGTCCCTTCCAAGCACACTCCTTTTACACCAGTCGAATACCACCAACATTCTTGTTCGCCAGCTGACTTGCTTACTGTAAGGCATGTAGACCATCAGATGATTACCGAAGGCCACTAGAGCTCACGAATGCGAAAATGAATAAGAAGAGTATTACCTTGCGTAGATCGAGTACCAGAGCCACTGACTGCTATAACCAATGGAAACCCAATCTCCTGGAAGCTGAGCTGCAGTTTGTTCTCCGCCCAGAGGGGCAAATTGCCCGAAATGCTTGTACCTTTTCACCACAACAGAAATGTAAATGCTCCACGGACTATGAAGGTTAGACATTTTCATTACACCTCTTAACCGATCTGGTTTCTAAAAATGTTTTAAAAACAATTCATAGCTGAGAAAGGAAAGGAAACAACTTCTACCTGAAGGGATGAAATCGATGGCGCCCTGTTCCCCTGAATCGGAGAGGACCTTCAGGATACTTTCCGCAGAACTCCATACGGTTGAAACAGTCTGCAAGGTATTCACCTTGCTGAGCAGCGACCTAGCACATCAAAAACAAGTTCAAAAACAGCCTTAAGGAAAGCTGGTTGCCAGTTGAAAGTTCAGAAGGAAAATAAAAGAGAAGGAAAATCAAGATTACTTGAGCTGTTGCAGGAAGATTCTTCATTTGAGAATCAACTTGAGATAGATGCTTCTTGAATGTTTCGATATCTATAGGTTTATTTTCATTCCCTTCAACTTCTTTCAGTAAAGCATCAAAAGCTCTCATTTTCTTCCTGTCCATATAGATCTTCACCTGAGGATACCTTTCGCAGATTTCATCAACAACTCCTTTAAAATCCTTGAGGTCTAAAATGCCTTTCTTATCCTTGTCCACCTTATCGAATATCACCGCTACATCTTCCTGATACAGAGGATGTAATGAAAATCAAACTCATTAGCAGAAAACTATGAGCCAGCTTATTGATTCCGCAACGTTTTAGGCTTCAAACCATGCCTACATGGTTAGATAGAAAGGGTTCTAGTAGGTCTGCATTTTCATACCATGACCTTGCGCTGATTGATTGTGGCACAGTCACCAAGAGCATACACATCTTCACATCCTTCCACCCTGAGCCATTCATCCGTTGCTAAAACACGCCTATTAGCCTGTACTCGATCAAACGAAACAGATCAACTGTAAAATAATCATGTAAAATCTTAGAAATGAAGAAGAATACACATGTCTGTACAATGCCAAACCTGCCCAACTTGCTTCATCAAATCCGAAATTACCGGACGAGTAGCAATACCAGTAGACCAAAGAAGCATTCCATATGGCATAGAATTAGACTGCCCAGTTTTAATCTCTTTTGTAGTAATATCCTTGTCACTCACTTTGACAACCATTGAACCTGTCTTAACATCAATACCCTGTCTTTGAAACTTCTCAGTAGCAAATTTAGTAATCCTTCTATCAAAGCTGCAACAACCAAACAACAATACATAAGACCAAATTCCTACAGAAACTAAACAAGAGTTTTCATGGCTAATTCTACAGAAAAAGGGATCTGCCTTACAAGTTCAAGATATGTTCTCCTGCCTCAACAAGTGTAATTTTCATATAGTCTTTGACCGAAGGGTATAGGTGCGCTAGATCATCAACAGCAAAGTCATAAAGCTCTGCAGTATATTCCACACCTGTTGGACCACCTCCAACAACTACAAAATGCATAATCCTCTTCCTTTCCTCTTCACTTTTGTCAGGCAGACTTGCCCGTTCGTAACAGTCAACTATTGACCTGCGAATCTTCAGCGCATCTTCTACTTCCTGCGTAATGGACATGGCAGGTTTTACAATACTAAACCTTGATGAAAAAAACAGATTTTACAATGTCTGAAGAGATATTCATCTTACCTTCAAGAAGTGTGCATTTTCCTCAACACCAGGGGTGTTAAAAGTGCTCGACTTAGCTCCCATGGCTATCACCAGTACATCATAGTCCATTGTAAACTCTTCTGTTTCCTTTGGAGTCAGATTGTGATGAGTTCGACAGTGAATTTTCTTATTCACAGGATCGATCTTATAACATTCGGCTTCCTTAAATTCAACATTATAAGGTGTCTGCAAAATTTAAAAACAGTAGTAGTAGCACCGGGTTGTGATGAATGTGAAACTACCAAAATAGAAGTTATGATGCAAAAATAGCAGCAAGTCACACTGCGCTGTGATTTACAGCTCTTACCTTCCTTACCATCTTGCGAATCGGTTCGACAATGCTACGTGGCTCAACGGTTCCAATTGTAACATTTGGTAACAGAGGGGTAAAGGCGAAATAGTTACGAGGCGACACGATCTGAACATCATAGGAAGAAGATTTCAAGTTTTTCAAGAAACTGGTTGCAGCCCAACCAGTGCCAAGAACTACCACTTTCTTTTTCTTGATTTCATTTTCTGCCCAACTTGGGGATGTGTTGGCATCAGAGAATGCAAGTAGACCTCCACCACTGCAGAATTAGAATGTGCAAGTCAAGAGCATAAATATAAGACACACAATTCATACTTACAGACACATATATGTATATATAGGAATCTCTTTCCGGGTTCGAGCATTTTCGGATGGCTCGTCTAGCATGGTTTGCTCCGTCTCTCAGGCTTGAACTCTCGAGACATGGGTTAAGAGTAGACAAATCTTTTAATACTCGACCAAACAGAACCGGAGAAGAAAAGAGAAAATGAAACAGTAATGTCCAGACAAGAACAGGAAAAAGAACCTGACGGTGGAGACGATCAGAAGCTTAGAGACTGTAGGGTAATCATGAAAAGCTCTAAAGGCCCTCTCAAAAAAACTATACCCTTTCATTGCAAAACCAACTTTTCTTTCCTTCTTTGTAATGTACAAGAGAAGTTATTTATTACAACCGGCCGATTGCTGTGTTTTTTTTTCCTAATCTAAGACGGGTTATTCAGAAGATTGCGGATCAAACATTTGGAAACTATCAATCTGCAACTGTGTAAAATTAATAATTAATTAATTAATTAATATTCAAATTTCCAGAAGAAAAAAGAAAAAAGATAGTAGAAATTACATGGACCTGAAACTTTGCTTTTCTTAGGCGACTGAAGCGGGAAAAAAGACACGATACTCAGCCACCTGACAGTTCTAGCCAAGCATCCTCGACTTATTAGGCAATGAGTATGAGATCCTAATTTGAATGTTAAAATTTCAAATTAAATCACTTTAAAAAAAAATTGGGTAAACTTAATAAAAAATAGACCCTACAATTTTTATTGGAAATATTCCTCGGGAACTTCTATAGTAAATGGAATATATAGAATTGTAAAGTCAAAAATTATGTTTCGTAATCTTATAATCCAATTCAAATTTTTCAATTTCTAGTTCCTTCTGCTTTTTTACTTATAATATACGTAAAAACTATTAGTCAAACTAATTAATTTGAATGACCCCCTTGACTTCTTAGTTCTTAATTAATGTTAATAAATTCTAAAATCCATTTCGTCGTCCGGTTGCAACAACTGTATTTTTGATTGGTACCGTAGTGGCCCTTTGGTTAGGTATTGGAACAACATTACCTATTGATAAATCCCTAACTTTAGGTCTTTTTCAAATTGATTCAAATTGAAAATAAAATGTACAAAATATTTCATTTTACCCTTTAAAGCATAATATAAATCCTACCGTTTTCTAAAAAGTAAGTTACAATTGTAATTTTTATACTACTTAAAAAAAAATCAAATAGAATTGTAAAAAATGAATTTTCGATAAAAATATGTAACAAATATCATAAGATATACAGTTAAACCTCGATAAATGAATGCTCTTGGGACCAGCAAAAAATATTCGTTTAGTGAGTTTATTTACTT
>NBIL01063654.1:0-17405 GCA_002752925.1 Viola pubescens var. scabriuscula | reverse complement strand
CATCTTGGCATAATTATGAGCTTTGATCCTTAAGAGATCCAAAGTCGATGGGAGATCTGTCAACAGGAAGTCCTCCAGCTTGTCGTAGGCATAATTTCTTTTTAAAACTTCCACGACAAAGTCTACCGAGACATCTGATGTTAAGGCCATCTCCATATTGAACTAATCGAAATAAACCTTAAGAGATTCCCCAGGCTTCCTATGAACATCAAATAAGGCGACCGAGGATTTCTTCAAGGGAATTGAAGTACTAAATCGGCTCAGGAATTTTTCTTCCAGCTAGGTAAAGTTATCTATGGAACTAGACGGTAGGCCCTCAAACCATGATCTGGCGATTTCAGACATAGAGCCTCATCCTTCCCAATTTGAAATTTAACATAATCCTTTACTCTATTCAAATAAGTAACAGGATCTTTGGTGTCGTCATACACTTCTTTCGGAAATTTCACCCGTCTGCTTACCCGGTGACTGCGCACCCGATAAGTTAACGGATGCTTGGGTCATCATCCCGTTCTCTTGGATAAGTTAACGGATGCTTGGGAATAACTATTATCATCATCTCGAGGCTGAGACCGTCGATGGTTATCCCGACAGTGATCCCTTACTGGGGGACGCGCCCTTAGGGACCTACTCCTCATACCGTCAGACCTCCTCCTGTGATGAGATGGGGCCCTTCTCTCACTGTGCCCTGCCGCATGGTCACTAGCCTCATGTGCATTGTCCAAGAATCCTTCCCATGCTCTAAGGGGAATAACGACCAAGGATGCAGGTAAAATAGGTGGCTCCACATTTTCGCGAGAAAGATGCTCGCTTCCGGCGGGGGCCAAATTGACCACTTGAGGAATTAGAGGTTCACTAACTGCGGGTGGGGGCACGACCTGCGATGCCACCAAATGTGGAGTAAACAAAGGTGATGACACTTGCGGGTGAACGGACGGTTGAGAGATCAAGTTGGCGAGTATGGACAAGATGATGTCCCTCCTCTCCTGCTGCATGGCGGCGATTGATTCAGCAGGTGTAGGCACAGAACTTGGTCCTGGTTGGGCAGTAGTTAGGAAGCTAATCTCTAGACTAGCAGAGAATAGAAGTTGACGGTTTATAGGGGGGAGTCCAACCCCTAAGGGTGCCACTGTGGTTAAGACCATTGGAACATCATGAGAGGGAGTGGCGGAGCCACAAGTGGGCTGGATAGGCGAGAAGTCTTGGCCAGATGCCATTAAGAGAGCAGATCTTGCAAGGAAAGATGGAGATCTTGGATATCAAGGATAACTCACTTAATAATCCAAAGCTCTCAATGGAAGCACCAAAAATGATAATCCATGAATTGGGGGTGAGGGTAGATCTGCAATCTCGTTGCTCCTAAGCCACCCGTAAAGCATCGGAGGGGGTCTCCGGCGTAGAAGCTCCAACGATCAAGTCAGTAGGCATTTTGAGTGAGTATATTCTGTAAAGGGAAAATATCGGGTTGGAGTGTTTATAATGGCAGGGTTTTGGTACGCGCATGGGTGTCTATGTCCCTGTTTGTGGGAGAGGAGGGGGGTATTTATAGCCTCGCCCTGTGGGTCCCCTTGGACACGAGTTACTCTAGTACAAGTACCCATATCGGTATGTACACTGTTTACCCGATAAATTCCCTAAAAATTAATATAATATACTTATCTGGCAGACCCGGATGTTAGTGAGGAAATCATCCGGGCAGTACATATATCGGGACCCCTTCGCTGGTGATGAAAAGTCAGGAATATCCCTAATGGGCCCTTGCTGGGCTGCAAAAGGACTATTTATATTATCAATCACTAATAGACTAGCTGAAATTTAGAACTATAAAGTCCCATAAATAATAAATTTCTCTCCAAACAAGGCTGTCATTGCGTGATGGAAGAGTTAGCGGAGGCTTAGATGGGTTGAAATGATATTTCCCCCATAAAACTTAACCCAAAGAGCTTGGGGCTCAGTTTTGATTCGCCACCCCAATTTTGCAATAAAAGCTTGATTAAACTGTTGAATATTCTTCACACCAAGACCTCCAAGATATTTCGACCTGTATACACTATCCCTTCCCATAAGATGAATCTTACGTAAATCTTCATTGGAGCCCCACAAAAAATCACGACAAAGCTTTTCATATTCTCATAAACACTGGTAGGAATGATACATGCTTGCAAGGAATAAATAGGAATGGACATAAACACTGAATTAATCAAAGTAATTCTCATGGTAAGAGACAAAGATTTGGCAGCCCAAGATTTGAGTCTTTGCTAAACTTGATCAATAAGAAATTGAAAACATTCTCTAGAATTTTGACCATGATTAATTGGGATGTCAAGATACTTACCCAACAATTTAGTGTGACTGAAGCTAGAGAGGTGTTTAATCTGATTGATTAGACCATGGCCAAGTGGCAGAAACATGAACCGTTGTTTTTGATACGTTAATAAGTTTACCGCTGCACTTGCAAAAGTATGCTAGAACGTTTAAAACAACCGCCACTTGGTCAATAGAAGCTTTGCAAAAAAGCAAGAGATCGTCCGCAAAAAAAGTGATGAGTGAGCGGGGGACCCGTTTTACCCAACTTTATCGATAACCACATGCCTTCTTGCACCTCACGTTGAATTCCATGTGCTATCCGCTTTATGAAAATCACTAAAATATATGGGGATAACGGATCACCTTGCTGCACACCACGAGAAGGTTTGAAACTAGATGATGCCGAACCATTCCATAGAACTTTAGCACTACTAGCTTTCTAAGATCTAACAATGATTTGGACAAAGTTGTCAAGAAAGTTGACATCAGCTAGTATGTCATAAATGAATTCCCACCGCAGCCAATCATAAGCTTTCTCCAAGTCCACTTTAATCATCACCCACCCTTTCCTACCATTCTTAAGACACATGGAATGAACGATCTCTTAGACAATGATCACATTATCAACAATTTGTCTACCTGACATAAAACTAGTATGTTGAGGGCCAATAAATGAAGGGAGAAAAGGTTTAACTCGGTTGGTCAACACCTTTATCAAAACCTTGAACACCACATGAGGAGACTAATGGGACGAAAGTTAGTAATGCATGTATGAGCCTCATTTTTGGGGATGATAGTGATAGAGGGGATTCACAAATAGACTTATCAAAATCAAGACCAACAATGCAATTATTCACAAAAATGGTTAAGGTGGGCTTAATCACCTCTCAATTGTGTTAGAAGAAACCTGCATTACAATCATTATTACCCGGTGCTATGAAGGGTTTCATGTTAAAAAGGGAGATGTGTATCTCCTCAAAGATGGTTGAGTGCATAAGAGACACCATTGAATCATTCCCTAGAGGTGGGAAAAACCCTCGAATGGGGTAAGGAGGCACCACTGATGAATCTTCCTGAAATAGAGATGAGTAGAAATCAGACACATGATGCCACAATTTCATAGCATCATCACACCATTCCCCATTTGGAAGTTAAAGTTGAGAAATCGTTACCCGATGTTTCATAATCTTGAATTTTGCATGGAAATATGTGGATTTTTGGTCACCCAATCGTACCCAATCATCATGTGACTTTTTCTTTCGATAAAGTTCTTCCTAATTAAGGATAGTTTTATACTCAAGGTGTAGTTTCATTTTGAGCTATGAGAGATATTGAAAGGGGCGAGAAGCTAAGGCTTTTTCAGTACTGCCAATTTGAGCCAAAAGTTTCTGTTTGTGGCGAAAATAATTGCTGAAAATCATGTGATTCCAGACTTAGACTTTCTGAGCAAAATCCTTGAAAGTTGTGTTGATTGTCAAAGAACTATCCCAAGATTGCTGAACAAAAGAATTGAAATATTTGTGCAAGAACTAAGGTGCCAAGATACAAAAAGGCGGAGAACCAACATGCTATTGATTCTGAAACAAAGATAGGAGTAGAAGGCGCAAGGTAGGTGATGAATTGAGGCATCTGTAAATAAAAAATGCCACTCAAGATTAAATAGGTCACGATCAACTCGTTCCCATGCCTTAACTCGTGGCCAAGTCCTTATAGGACCATGAAAACCTAAATCCACCAACTGACAGCGATTAATACATGCCTAGAATAGAGTACAAGGCTTGCTACCTCTCGAAGAACCTCCAATCTTCTCATGCAAGAATAAAAAGTCATTAAAATCCCCAATAAAACCATAAATAATGCAGATTAGCAGCGAAGTCACACACCTTTGGCCAAAATTTCTTACGACAAGTTATTTTAGGATCGACATAATTAGTCGAGAGACAAAATTCTTGCATTCCAGGAAGGGAAACTAGCAAATTGACCATCTGATATGAGAAGAAACGAATAACAACTTGGCTATCTGACTGCCAAAGAATCTAAATATCCGAGCGAAACCATCAACTTCCACTCGTAAGGAGCGAGAAATGTTAAGTTTATGAACTGTCGAATCCGCAACAACACCCCTCTTCCTCGTTTGAGCAAAATAAGAATCTAAAACTTATGCATAAGTTGCAAGTCTTTTACATACTATATCATAATATTAGAATCACACCCTTGACAATTCCAGCATTAAATCTTTATGTCACTAAACATAAAAATTGATATGGAAAGGAAAGAAAATGACCTCAACATCAAAGGGTGGAACCACTTGAGGAACATCATTACACTCTGCCAAAGTTAAGTCTGAAGGCACTGCCGGGAAAACTGCAAAATGAAAACATTGCCCACTTCAATAGATTGCACTTGTTCCTCACCCAATGTAAGAGAAGCTTTATTCTTGGCTTTCTTAAATGGTTTATCTGGAGGCTTGCCACTGACATGCTTAGTCAACCTCACTTTCACTATTTTGGAATTTGTTCTGTCTTTGCTGGAACCATGAGAACTAGTTTGGTTAATGGATGATGGGAGACCAAATGAAATAGTCATGTGGGCTTGATTATCTAGAGCGGTAGAGACAAGATAAGGAGCCTCCATTGTAGGGACCAGAGATGGAGTTATAGTGATAAACGAGTTGTTGCAATCAGACATAATAGACAATCCTGTAGATTTTGCAGCCGTGGGAGCAGACACGAGAGTGGACCTGGGTGGAGTGATCATAGTAAAACTAGGAGGCACCTAAATGCTTGGCTAGGGTTGTGCCGAATAAAGCCCAACAACATAAGAATTAGGAACAACAACTATGAGATTAAATTCCACATGTTTCTTACTCTTTAAACTAACTATTTTGTGCTGCCGCATCCAACGTCTGAGCCCATTGTGAGGGTGCACTAGTATCTGAAGCTCTAGATGGGAAGAAAAAAAAAGGTTTGTAAACACTTCCTCCTCATTTTCATGATCTACCACTGTAAATTTAGAATTAGAGACCTTGAAATTATTCCCTGAGTTATTTCCTCCAGCAATAGCATTGAGTTTTATGATTTGACATCGCCCGTGTCTCTACGCTACCATTCAAGAACCAAATCTTTGTCCTTTCAGAATTATGACATCAAATGAGGAAACTGGTTTAGCAATAATACGTTCTTTAATCACCTTGTCTGCAGGGGTTGAGTGATCATTCTCAGAGTTCGTGGTGAATGTTTCGGCCTCGTGGCCAACCAGACCGCAATGGAAGCAAATATTAGGTAAGCCTTCATAAACAATAGGCTACCGCTTTCCTTTGAAATAGAAAAAAAAGGTATGAGCGGTTTTGTCTGGTCCAACTCAACAAGGATACGTGCAAATTTCCCTCGATTCGAGGTGGATGTGTTGTAATCAATCAGTTTCCCGAATCTATTACCCACAATACGTAGAACACTTTTGTGATACAATTGAATTGGCATGCCAGGGAAGCTGATCCGCGTGGCCACATTAACAAGGCGATCGACCGTAATATTGAAATTAAGGGTCCAAGCTTGAACGACAAGATAACGACCCATCAACATCCAAGGACCACCAAGGAGGGTATGAGAGAAGTCGTCAGTTTGGTCAAACTGAATTAAAAATAGTTTTGTTTGAGGTCAACCACCTTGTACCCCACCCTCTCCCGCGACTTCCATAGATTCCAAATCCGCTCATAAAAAGAGTTGTAATTAATAGGGTGACCCATGAGCTTCGCAACAATAACTCGTTTCCACGTTCAAGCAATCTTGTCCTCCACCGCCTCTAAAATTCCGTGCTACCATCTTGAGAGATATTATTAGTGCCCTCGTCATCTTGCATGGTCTGTTCGCCCCTATCATTCGATCCAACCTTAGAACATCTTGCATCCTTGTGGGAAACTGTTTTGGGAGGGTTAACATCCATCTTATCCTTCTTGGTGCAAACTTTCTTCTGTTTCCTATCCTCATCAGGTGGCGTAAGAGGCAGTGGCTTCCGTAGCTCGTCCTCGCTAGCCAATCCGTCGCCATGGCCTCGCTGCCATCACCTTGGGCTGCACCTAGGGTTTCTGTCGCTGTTGCCATCTCCAAACTCCTACAAAGTGTTGTCGTTTTTACTTGACGTAACGAGTAGAAATAATATTAGTAGTACTAACTATACTATTACTATAGAAACTGTGGTTAAAATTAAAAATTAAAAACATCGAAAAAATAAAGGTAAAATAAAAGTTTAAGAAAATAATTGCCACACTAGTTAAGGCGGGAGTTAGTAAAATTCATTCAACAATTGCTAATCTATATCTCTATAGCGCTTAAAATCAACTCTAACTTTAAATCTCTCAATGTCTCCCACGAGATGGTACTATTACTATGAAAACTGTGGTTAAAATTAAAATTTTAAAATATAAAAAAAACAAAGGTAGAGTAAGATTTTAAGAAAATAGAGTAAGATTTTAAGAAAATAATTGTCGCGCCGGAGTTAGTAAAATCACAATTCCACAATTTTATATTTTGAGGTATGGATATTGGATAATACTCCCTTCGTTTTCAATTAAACGACGTTTTGAAATAGTAAAAATACGTAGGACAATGATTTTTGATCTTATTTTATTCCACATTGTTTCATTTGTACTCATAATTTTCATTCAAATTACCACACCACCACCCAAATTGGGTTGATTCATAATTTTTTTTTATCATTTGCATAAAATATAAACTTCGGAAAAGATAAAATGACAAGTATTATGAACAGTAAAAATTCATAGAAAAGTGTCAATTAATTGAAAAGAGGGATTACTTAATTGTAATTTTAAACATCAGCATCATCAATTCATGAAATTACTAATAAGCTTTTTTTTTCATTTTTTGAATAAAAAAAGAAGAGAAAAGGGAGAAAAAGCGGAAAAAAAAGGGAAGAGAAGGAGAACACAGTACACCGACGTCCAAAGTATCTCAGAGAAACACGCACCCAAAGTCCTTTCGTTTCTTTTCTTTTCTTTTCATTTTATTTATTCTTCCTTCCTTCTCCTGACAACATTGGCGATCAGAACTAGGATCTCCATCTAACATTGTATCATATAGATCTTAGAACCCATTTCGGTGTTTTGATTTGCTCCAAGAAAAATATTAAAATAACAAAAAAGTTTACAGAGTTCTAAGATTTGGATGAGAGTTTTTGGTGAGGTTGGAGCAGTGGATCTTGCCAACTAAGTGCTTCATTATCCATCTGATTCATTTATTTGGTAAGCAATCTAATTTTTCACCTATGTTTTTCCTACAAGATTTCGTGCTTGCCGTCTTTGCTCCTGATGTTCATTTCTTCATATATTTCTCTTCAACTTCGTCAAAGTGTGCATCTTTAGCACTTTTTCCTTTGGTCATTGTTGTTTTTGAGGTCTGGTGTTGACCCTTGTTGAGCTCCCCCCAGCTGATTTGAGTGCACTCCTTTATTTTCGGAAAGTTGGAAATGGAATTCCTGCAAAGTGAAGAATTGATTTAGAAAATACCAAGTGAACCTAAATTGCTGCTTAATATAAGGGTAGTGATTGGATTGTTTGATTCCATATAGTGGAAGTTTTATCCTTCATTCGCAGCCATTGTAAGCTTCAGTGGCAGATTGCTATGCACTATGCTTCACAAATCTGCCAATCTGCACTCATTTTGGCAACTCCTGAGTGGCATTTCCTTTTTCCTCTCCTGTTTTATGTTCTTTTAGCATCTAGGCACATGTGCGCATATCAATTAAGATTCGGGTTTGGTTTTTGATTTGGCAATGTATTCCATTCTGATTTGATTTGGTGATTGTTTCAGGGGGCATAATGGCACTGAAATCTAACTCAGCTGATGGTAGAACTAGGAGCACTGTCCAGATTTTTATTGTAGTTGGGTTATGTTGTTTCTTTTACATTCTGGGGGCATGGCAAAGGAGTGGATTTGGGAAAGCAGATAATCTTGCAATGGAGATAACTAAGAGCACAGGAGACTGCAATATAATCCCAAATCTCAATTTTGAAACCCATCACGGTGGTGAAATTGGGAGCATTAATGATTCAGAATCTAAGCCTAAAGTGTTCAAGCCTTGCCATTCTCGTTACACTGATTATACACCCTGTCAAGATCAGAAGCGTGCAATGACTTTTCCTAGGGATAACATGATTTATAGAGAAAGGCATTGCCCTAAAGAGGAAGAGAAGCTGCATTGCCTAATACCTGCTCCCAATGGTTATGTTACTCCATTCCCTTGGCCGAAGAGTCGTGATTATGTGCCCTATGCAAATGCACCATATAAGAGCTTGACAGTTGAGAAGGCTATTCAGAACTGGGTTCAATATGAGGGTAATGTGTTTAGGTTTCCAGGTGGGGGGACCCAATTTCCTCAAGGGGCAGATAAGTATATTGATCAACTGGCTTCAGTGATACCGATTACTAATGGGACTGTCAGAACTGCTCTGGACACTGGCTGTGGGGTATGTTTAGTTCTTAGCCTGTGTTTCACATAATTTTTACTTGACAAAATGAATCTATTCATATTCTTACTTTCTTGAGCATTCTAGGTTGCCAGTTTGGGTGCATACCTCTGGAGCAGAAATGTCATTGCCATGTCATTTGCACCAAGAGATTCACATGAAGCACAGGTTCAATTTGCACTTGAAAGGGGTGTGCCTGCTGTTATTGGTGTTCTTGGTACCATAAAGCTGCCTTACCCAGCTAGGGCCTTTGACATGGCTCACTGTTCCCGTTGCTTAATTCCTTGGGGAGCAAATGGTGGGAGCTTACTCAAACAGAAATTTCCTTTTAGTTAGTTATCGTTTTGTTTATCTCCTCTTGTATTCTTTTCTTAACCTTTTGTTCTGATGCCGCCATTGAGGTGATAATTTTTTCTCCTTTCAGATGGAACGAACCTTATGGAAGTCGACAGGGTTCTTAGACCTGGTGGTTACTGGGTCCTTTCTGGCCCTCCTATTAACTGGAAGAATAACTATAAATCATGGCAGCGCCCGAGAGAGGAGCTTCAAGAGGAGCAAAGAAAGATTGAAGAGGTTGCCAAACTTCTCTGCTGGGATAAAAAGTATGAGAAGGGTGAAATGGCGGTTTGGCAAAAAAGAGAAAACCCTGATTCCTGCCGTAACAGACAGGAGGCTTCTTTCTGCAAATCTGATGACCCAGATGATGTCTGGTATAGCTCTGTACTTAAAGGACCCTTTGATTTTATTAACTACACAACACAAATGTCCTTGCAGTTGTGATGGTTTTCTTTCCATTCATTTGTCATAACTTCTAAATTTTCATGTATACCATTATTGATTATTATTGGTGCTTTTTATCCTTATTTGTTTTTAACTTTGCTAATCATTATTATTGGTGTTATATCTCTTTTGTGTGCTTTAACATTTTTGCAATGGTGGCTACTAGGTATGGAAAAATGGAGGCATGTATTACCCCCAGTAAAGTTGCTGGAGGAGAGTTGAAGGCATTTCCAGCCAGGCTTTATGCTGTGCCTCCCAGAGTTGCTAGTGGATCTGTCCCTGGAGTTTCTGTTGAGACCTACCAGGATGACAGCAATCAATGGAAAAAACATGTAAACGCTTATAAACGTATCAACAAGCTTATTGATTCTGGAAGATACCGTAATATTATGGATATGAATGCTGGACTGGGAGGATTTGCTGTTGCACTTCAATCTCCAAAGTTGTGGGTCATGAATGTTGTGCCCACTGTAGCTGAGAAAAGTACACTAGGTGTGATATACGAGAGAGGATTGATTGGAATCTATCATGACTGGTACAATTTCTTTTTCCATCTTGTTCTGAATTGTGCATCTTTGAGCATCTCTTAGCAATTCAGATAACTCTTTTTTCTTTCTTTTTTCTAATTACTTTAATAAGGTTTAACATAAAATGTTGACTGGAGAGTATTAATATTGCATTGCCATCTTTTTGGCTCACCTTGTTCCCGTTGCATGACTTGCACCTTGATAGTTTTTAATTCCCTCAAACCATTAGTTTACAAGAGCTGGTGGCCTTTCTGGTCTTGAGTTCAGAAATCAAATTCACTAAAGGTTTAGTTTTAAGGTATAGAAATTAATGCTACTAACTGCTGTTAATGTGTTATAAATGTTGATTTCAGGTGTGAAGCATTCTCCACATACCCTAGGACATATGATCTTATACATGCCAATGGTGTTTTCAGCTTGTATAAGGACAGGTTAGTATTTTAGTACTTTATTTACAAGGAAAAGTGTATTTTTTTCCCCCAAAATTTTAGTTATTTATTCATTATGAAGGAGTTCCTGCTGATATTGTGTGTGGTAGTACTTTTGTGCTTCTTCCCTTAAATATCATGTTATGTCTAGTCATCCAATCCTCAAGTATGTGCCCCTTGTTCACACTGATCAGCACCTATATTGGATAACTATTCTTGGACACACATGAATGCATTAGGATCACTTAATAATCTCTCCAATTTTGATCTTTGTTTGTGAAATTGGTGCTTTTATTGTAAAAAAATGGTGCTTTGTGTGTTTATACTGGGATAGAAGTAATGCTTCTATGTTTAGAGAAGTTTAGATAGTGGAAGTGGTAGCCATCTTGAGAAAATTAGTCACTTTTTAATGCATTAGAAAAGTTGGTTAAAGAATTAATGGATTACATTGATGAGTCTCAAGAGTTTGCATATTTTCCTAACAATCCTATTTTTGTTTTAACACGTTCGTTACAATTTTTTCTTTAAAGTATGAAGTGTTATTGTTTTCCTTAAAGCTTTGTGTTTTCTTTTGTGATTTTAGGTACTACTAAATGTAAATAACCAATTTGTGACATCAGGTGGCTAGCAACCTTCATTACTGCTTTGAAATTTTGCACTTCCTGTATGATTGTGACGAACCTTTAGGTTATAATTTAGTTCACTATTTGAGTGAGGTGATGAATTATGGACACTTAGTTCATGATTTACTGTCAGACCCCATCAGATGATTGATATTGTTGCCATAGCTCTTTGCCACTGGATAATCTTGGACGAGATCAGCCATATTCCTTAGTCACTGTCTAGCCTTTTCAATTGGCTTAACAAATATTGAAGGAACATTTAGCTATAGATTTTAGTTACACGGCTTTTCTTAATAACTCTCTGATGCAGCGTTGTTATTGTTTTTTGTTGCTTGCGGTAGCCTTATCTAATCATCAATCAAGTTGCAAATGCAACTTTAAGGATGTTATATTCATTTCATAAATGTTTATCAGAATAAATTGATTTCGTGACTCTTCTTAAGAACCAAATTTCGGTAGTTTTGTGCATTAAAGAGTCCTTAGTTAGGTGGGCACCGTTGATATGGAGATCTAACAGCTTTTGGACCACTATCATCATGGATTATTGTTCACAGCTAGGGCCCAGCCATTTAATTCAAGCTTCCTAGAGCCACTTCAACTCAGAGTTAGCCTTTTAGATCTAATGGAAAGTCCAGCATTTCTTGATGATTTTTAGTTTACAGTTAACATATATCTAAACTCTCATACATGTGCTCATGGTTATGGTTAAAGTTCAAACATACTAAGCGTTTAATGCTTTGTGATAAATTAGTTGGGTTCAGCTATAACGATCCAGATCCTTCCCTCTGTCAATGTTCTGGATGATATTTTTTGTGGCTGTTGTTGTTGGTACCTGTATTATTTTTACCACTTTGGTCTTGTCCTCTTGAATCTACATATTCCCTTCTTTGGTTTTGCAATCTACTACTCTTATGTGCCAGTCTTACCTTTGGAGAGTGAACCTGGTTTTGAAAACTCATTCTCAGTTTACACTCAATGAGTGCCACATTATCTGCCTATAGTCGAGTTGATCACCTTTAGTATAATTTTCTGGTTTGCTCGATTCTAATGTTTGTTTTCTGTACAACATTGTACATGCATGTCATGGCGAGGCTTAATGTATTTTAAATAAATGACTGCAGATGTAACCTAGAAGATATTCTTCTTGAGATGGATCGGATTTTGCGCCCAGAAGGTGCAGTTATAATTCGTGATGAAGTTGAGGTGCTAATTAAGGTGAGGAAGATAATAGCTGGAATGAGGTGGGATTCAAAGATGGTGGACCATGAAGATGGTCCTCTGGTTCCCGAGAAGATACTAGTTTCTGTCAAACAGTACTGGGTTACTGGTGGAAACTCCACATTGGCGAAGTAAAGAACTGTACATCGTGAAGCCTTGGCATGGTTCTAAGCTGCCGACTACGCCCAAATCACTAGAGTGCTAACACGAATCAATGTGCTTAAGCACTGGAAATTTTCTCGCGATTTAGCGTAGGGGAAGAGGGAAGAGGGAAGAGGTGGGGGCTTATACAATGGCCCTTGCTGACTAATCAACTGGCCCCATGTTCTGTAGTGTTAATTTATAAATAGATGGAGCTACCTAGCTACAAATCTATGATAAAAGATTTTCAATGATATCAATTATTTGTCTTGGTTCCCAAAAGTTTAAATCTTGATTTGCAATCAATTTTGGTTAGATCATGATTCCTTTTCATAGTTCAGTTTGAGAACTTTTGACAGAATGCGTGCATCTTGGCTATTGTCATTTTTCTGCGGTCACAAACAACTTAGGTCTGAACTACATGTATCTCTACGCTTACTAGACTAGGACTAATTCTGTTCACACGTACTTAACGAGTGAGAATGTCGAATCGATCTTTTTGTTTCATTGCAAACGAACAGTTGCTGCACTTAATGATGGGTTTGGCAGGCAATGGCGGCCCCTGTTCTTGTTGCTTCAATACCTTCCAAAAATTTACTAAGGGGGCCTTTTAATCACAGGACAACAACGTGGGCAGCCCCTAATATATGAGATTTTGACAATATCCTGGATTTCTTTGTGGGGGTGGGGGGGTCAGTCTCCTGCTATGGAGTGCCGGAAATTTTTTGTTTCACATGTTTCTTTTTTTAGTCTTCTCGTGGTGTATTATTACATGATCATGTCTCTAGGGCACTAAATCCAGAAATTTGGAGGGCATGCACTTGATATATAAAGACCAACCAGTGTTAATGATGGTAGGGCTTGGTTGGTGTTGTTTGCAACTTGCAAGAGGTAAACTTGAAGAATGAACAGCATTGCTTTGTTTGTGGACGCATCCATCGCTAATAAAAGTTTCAGGTTCGAGTCTGACCAAAATAAGGTCCCAAATAAGGTTGGACGAGTCATCTTTCAGGGCATTTTCTCAAAGCCAAGAACCTAAACCAACAATTAGTATTGGTAATTTTTGTAGCATGGATTTGTGATCAGAATATGTTAAACACTGTACTGAATTTGTCGGCTAGATAGACTCCGGCAAGGAAAGTTTACGTGGTGGATTTCCAGCCTGGGCTTTATTCTCTTTGTTGTCAGGAAATGACAGGTTTTTCTTTTTTTTAATCTTTTATAAAGTCAGCTTTCTTACATTACCCAGAAAAAGTAAAAAGAGATAAAAAGTACTTTTGGAACATCAAACCAAACTCCAGAGAGGTGTTTAATTAAAGTGATTTGTTTATCCATAATTTGATTTAATTGTTTTTACTACTAGGGTTTCGTTTCATACATCATTTTCCAACAGATTAATGAGAGATGTGACATAACACAACAATCTCATTCTGCTGATGGTTAGTGATCATGATTGGTGCCTGCCTGCCCTTCAAAAGCTTTTCTTTTCTTTATTTTAATATGGTCTAAATTACGAGTATTTCTAAGTTCGTTACCCTCGCTCTAATTCTATTTGCATTGAATTGAACCAATTATTAAAGAATAAAGAGTAAAAGTGATCGATTGTATAAGGTGATTTCTTCATACATAAAAGAAAATCGTATCAAACCACTCACACCAGTAAGATGTACGAGATAAGATTTGCAAGAAACCAAGAAATTAGGCAGCTCTTTTATATAAAGGTTTTTGCTTCTGTGCATGCACGAAGAAGAATCTTGGATATCCCAAACGGAACTTAGCCAATTATTGTGTTCTGTTTCGAAAAGCATGTGAAGCTGCTGGATTAGTCAGTGATTCTAGTATTGTGTCACTGATCAATTGCTTAATAAACTGTGAATGCAATTGCTCGTGGACATGATGCTGATGCGTCAGATCATGGAATGGATGAATTTGATGCCAAAGAGACCTGTCAATGTCGATCCTTTGGCCATTACTAGCTTGTTCACGGGATAAACGCGTCGACGGGATTTCTTTTGTCTGACGAAAACCAATCTGTAATCAAGACACTTGTTGCTGTCCCATTAAGTACAATTGTTAGGCAAAGAGCTTAAAGAATGTTAAGAAAGTAGTAACTGTTGTGCCACAACGCATGCAGTCTAATAGTTGTCTATTGGTGACGAAATACTAGAAGGGATTCGAGTTCAAGACGTAGGCAAGAGCTTACAGAATGTTAAGAAAGCAGTAACTTTTTGTCTGCCGGTGATAAAGTGCTAGTATGGATTCGAGTTCGAGTTCGAGTCTGGCCTCCGAAGTAGTAACTGTTGTCCTCTTCCAGGAAAAAAAATAGAATTTTACTGGTTGTCAATTAGGCTAGAAGCATAAGGGCCTACAACTTTTAACACATTGCATTCTCTATTTGCCTACTTATAGTACCACTCCTCAAGGAACCAGTCAAACCTAGCTAATCAACTTCAACCCTCTTTCTTCCATTCTCATTTTTTCTCAGCTAGGAACCTCAAATCTCTTAAAATTCAAATCCAGATTTCTTAATCTCTTTTAGCTCCAAATTCATATTTGTTTGGTCTTTTTTCATTTCCCTTCTGTGTTTTTGTCCCTTTTGGACCATTTTTTGTTTCCCCATTTTTGTTTTTACTACAAAACTCCACTGCCATGTCCAACTTAACATCAATCAAAAGCCTTTCTAGAACTCCATCTTTTGCAGACAATAGTGGGAATGTCCAAAATGTTCTCTGTTCTGCTAATATGAACACCGACGAAACTTTCATTCATAAACCTGCAGAATCGACTCGAAACCTGACTCCTAAGATTTCTGCGCAAGGGGAGAAAGAAGATGGAGAGATTGGGATATTCGGCGCAGAGAAATACTTCAATGGTGGGATGGATGAGGAAAGTCCAAAACTTGAGAAGGTTGTTGCTGCAATAAAGTACCTGAAGCATGAGAAGGATGAACAGAATGATGTAGCAGCACCTACAAAACCAAAAGTTCATTCTTCTGCATCTCCGAGTACTCGGTCTGAGTCGAGTTGGAGCAGCAGCCAGAGACCATTGATGAAGAGTGTTGTTAGAAATCCACCAGGGAGAAGTAAGAAAAATAAATCAACATACGGAAAAAGTTTGCTTTCTGGTTTTGGCTGCAAGTGCTATTGTTCTGATAAGGATTCTGTTGAGGTTGATGAACAGAATCACGTCGGAGAAATCAGTTTCAATGTTGTTCAAGGCAAGGCAGTCGCAAAAAAACACATCAAAAAGATCAGTCTTGATCTAGAACACAGATCAATCCCACTTTCAGAATCCAGAAGAGTTCAGGACAGCCAGAATCCTGACAGGATGGGGAATGGACTGAACAAAGATAACTGTTTTACTTTCCCAACTTTAAATTGTGAGGTAGGAAACCCTCGTGTCGGAAAGAAACTTCTGGAAGGGGCAGAACAGAAGGAAAGAGAGTCGGTCGATGTGTTTGGGTCGCCGGTATATGAAAGAAGGAACAAGTCCTTGAGCCATGAGAGAACGATGAAAATGTTGTCCTCGGACGCGAATCCTAGAATGGAGGAAATAGAGATTTCTGCTCCATTTGGTGGAGGGTGCAACGGTTATGAGAGTGACGCGAGTTCTGATTTATTCGAGATCGAAAGCCTCTCAGGAAAGTTGAATCCATTTCTCACAAGGCAAGAGTCAGATGCTACTTCTGGATATCACACCCCAACAACTTGTTATGCACCAAGTGAGGCTAGCATAGAATGGAGTGTAGTCACAGCCAGTGCTGCAGATTTCTCCATAATTGCAGATCATGACGAGCTTAGGCTACCGGAATTTTTACCGAGTCCGGTGAAAACGTTCCCTAAAACCACAAATGCTAAGCCCACAACAGCTAAAGAGATGCCTAGGCGCCGTCCCAGCAGTTCACTATTGGGGTGCAGGAGTGATAAGGCAGTAAACGTTGAAGCAGACGCATACAGAACAAATGAGAAGGCCAGTTTCGAGACACGAATGGCTCGAGTTTCAGATTCTTATATGTCTATAACTAGGCTTCAATCTGACAATAAGCTGACGGGGATCGACTCAAAACACAGGAAACATACCACTGCCACTAAACCACTTCCTCGCTCGTACTCGCAGCTCAATTCACAGCTTCTGTACATTCAGTAATAATTCTATAGTACTGTCACTGTAAATTTGTGGTAACAAGTGTCTTTTTATCTTTTCCTCAGTTGCAGTTCCAAACCTAGAACATGTTCAATGTTTTATAAGTTCTTACTGTACCATGCTTATCCATTTCAATAACTGTGTAAAAAAAAACAGAGGTTATCCAGCAAGCAATCAAGCCGCTATTAAATTTATAATTAAATGCTCCAAAAGAAATGTTGGGTTCTGCATTAAATTCTATAATAACCCAAAAAATGGTGGTCCAAGATTTCGTACCATCGATCCTTTCACATTAAAAATAGATCAGATAAGAATTTGAGCTTAGTCGTATCTTTTCTTTTGACATTCATAAAATGCAGATTATTAAGAGACTTGAACTCGAGACTTTGCATCATGTTTGTAAAAACTACAGCCTAGCTACAAGCTCACTGCTATAAACAAGTTGGTACAAGTTGCAGAATAAGGGGCTTCTTCTTCAGGAATGAGAAGGTTCTATTTTTTGTAGAAACATTCATATTTGGTCCAATGATTTGGTAGAGACCATCAGATTTTATTTTATATTTTGCTATTTTGTAAGCTTGTCATGTGCATGGTTGGACTAGGAACAAGAATTGGTACTAGTCTACTAGAGGTAGATGACGTCCCATAAATGCAGCAATAAGGAATCCTATTTATTTCCATTGATAATATAAAAGTATCGAGCTATTGTGGACATATCAACCAAATCTTACTTACGGTAAAAAAAAAAAAAAAAAAA
>NBIL01063653.1:0-18742 GCA_002752925.1 Viola pubescens var. scabriuscula | reverse complement strand
CATTGACATTTAACTCTCGAGTCAGACAGTCGAAGGAGCAAGCGGGGAAGTTTGTCAATGAAATTATGAAAATATCTGAGGGCGTAATGGTAATTTTACATAGGAAACATTCTGAAATATATATATGTTTTTGTCGATATTGTGGATGTGGCTACCTGGAAACCATGTCCTCTGCATACCCTTTAACTAATTGACAGACTGTATTACCAACAAAACATTTTCTTTAATACATGAGTGTTAATCACAATTCAACCCTCATTTTTATAGAAAGAAGCCCGGAAACCTTTCACTATGTTTGGATATTTTTGACATGACCCTTTCTTTCTTTCTTTTTTAAATAAAACCTGAATTAATCATTAATTTAAAATAGAAACGTCGGTATAAATCAGAGGTATAATACTTAAATGTCTTATCTCAGGTCAACAATGAATGATTTTAAATTATAATGTTAATATTTTAACTATTTTATTATTTATTAATCATATTATATAATTTTTATGAAATTGAAAATTGAAAATATTTTTTTTTGCCAGTTGTAATAACTTAATATGGGTTTTTTTTAATGAATATGTAATAATAATAAAACAACTATTAGTGCTATTGGAAAGTAAGAAAGTTACAAACATCAGTAATCAATATAAATTATAGGTAAATTGTTTTTTATCAACTTGAGAATATAAAAATAATCTTATCTATTATACAATGGATGTTAGAGAATAACCAAACTGATAAATTTAACGATAAAATATTAAAATTGTTGTGGTTTGCGAACTAAAGTTTCACGTAAATAAAGACTGAATATAAAAATGGTGAAACTTTTAATAGAATGAGACATTTGATAAAAATCGTGCGGGCTCAGACCTAAAATTGATAATATCATTTCATGAAAAAATATCGAGTGATTTTTATTTTTTCAACAAAAACAATCGACCAAACAAAAAATAAATTTATTATACCAGTTATCACACTCAATTACGCTAGAGTTTACCAACTTTTTTAACGATATTTTTCATTAAATCAAAAATTTCAGATTTTTCTAAAAGTATATATTTTTTAAATTAAGTTATATAACAGCTTACAGGTACAACTTTCAAAAAATCAAACCGGACAAACCAATCATCCTATTCCTAATTCCTAATAATAAAAGGACCATATAGTAGTGTTATCAGAACCGAATCGGATTGGTCGATCCAACCGATTTAATTGAATTTTTTTAGATTTTTGGTCCGATTTAGCTATCGATCAGATATGCATATAAACCGAGTTTGATCGGTCGAACCAGTTAATTTTTACACAATCGGTGAATCAGATTAAACCGACTGGTTTGATGTGAAAATACCATAACGATGTCGTTTTGGTATTTTTTAAAAAAAAAAATTGGAAAATTTGATGGGCCGGCCCATTAGAATTAAAAAACCAACCGGTTCAATCCGGTTAAATTATCTATGATTGAATGTGTGTCCTGCTCAAAACGATCCAATGGTTTAATCCGGTTTAATCAGGTTAAATCCGGTTGAACCCGATTGAACTATGAAATTTTTATTTCCGGTTCGCTGTCCGGTCTGTTCTGATAACTATGCTATATAGTATAATCAAAAATAAAAATTAAGTTAAATTTAAAAATAAAAAGCGCCGGTCAAAATTGAATTTTCTTTTGTGGGTCGCTTTCTGGAGAAAAAGAGACCCAAACCCACACCTCTCTCTCTCTCTCTATCTCTTTCTATCTGTCTCTGATTCCTTCGATTCTCAAACCTATCCCGTTTTCATTAGTGCAGATCTATCCCAATTTTCTATTTCAAACCCTAATTTCTCAATTAAATAACATTAATTCCACCTTCCTTCCATGTCCATGGTATCATTTGTTTATTGTACTCCGTTGATTATTACCACCAAACCTATAATCATCTCCAAATAATACCATCAATCAATCATCAGACTTGCTTTCCTTCGCTCGCCTCTCTCCGTCCGTAACAGTTGTTTGAGTCGTGTTGGCTCTCTCTTCCCCTCGCCACATTTGTTATTTCCCATGTTTCGCGACATGGGTTTTCAAATCTCAGATGAAATGCTGAGTACTTTTGCCCCAATTCTGGTGTACTGGGTCTATTCAGGGATTTATGTTGTGTTAGGGTATTTTGAGAACTATAGATTGCACAGCAAACAGGATGAAGATGAGAAGAATTTAGTATCCAAAGCGACTGTTGTCAAAGGCGTCCTCCTCCAACAATCCATTCAAGCTGTTGTTGCCATCCTTCTTTTTAGGGTATGTATGTGGACATTCCTCTCTTTTGTTTCCCTTTTTTCTGCGAGAAGGTGAAATTGGATTGATTTCTGGGCCTAATTGGTTTGAAGTTGGATATCTTTTTCCTTTTTCTTGATTTTGTTCGAGATTTGCGAATATCATTTTGTGATCGAATTGTTTAGGATCCTGTATCGGATCCTCCTTCTGTTGAACTGCATGCCTTTTTCTGGAAATCTAAACTTCTACTGTTAAGTTGTTTGTATCGAGCACTTGCTGACATATTAGAAACTGTAATTGGGGGCTAGTGGGTTTTGATGTCATTAATCTAACTTTTACCTTTCCATGTCTTAGTCAACTCAATGAATTTAGAAATTCTGAACTGGTAAAAGACA
The DNA here is from genome assembly GCA_002752925.1 of Viola pubescens var. scabriuscula. Taxonomy (NCBI): domain Eukaryota; kingdom Viridiplantae; phylum Streptophyta; class Magnoliopsida; order Malpighiales; family Violaceae; genus Viola; species Viola pubescens. The sequence continues at coordinate 16,111 of NBIL01063653.1, read as the reverse complement.
AAAAAAGAAGTGAATAGTTGCTTGTTTCTTTTCACGATGTGAGTTCGAAATCTTCAGTCGTGCATGGGCACGAATGCTTTTTGCATTTGGATTTTAATTCTCCTGTGATATAACGATTATCAAGTGAGTCCTGAATTGTAGTTTAATGGTACATTGCTTAACGGGTTTGTTTATATATTTAGTTCCAAAACCCTCAGCTATAGGAATCCGAAGTCATCTGTGTATTTGTGTGCTTGACAAGTTTGTAGATAACAGGGAATGGTAGAATAGTAAACCTAGTTATCCTTATCTTACAAACCTAGTGAATGACTTCTATGAGGGGGAAAATTGGTTTCCTCATCTGGCGTGGTAGGAAGAAGAACAGCAGTGCTTGCGTATTAACTATATTAATTGTTTCCTGTTTAGATGCATTGTCTGGTTTGTTTGTCCTCTTTCTATGTTACACAAAAAAGGAAGAATGAGCGTCAATGAAGTATAAAATGATGCGTGTACAGCAAATATACATGAGATCGCTAGCTACATTTTGTAGCGCGATTTGATGTTATTCGTTACTGACTCCCTTGATCTTGATTTTAACTAATACTAATTGTAATAGAAATGTTTGTTTGTTGGGTATAGAAAGTTTTTATGCGTGCAGCTTAATACTAATTGGAATAAAAGTGTTTCTTTGTTGGGTATAGAAGGTTCTATAGAGCTAATGCGTGCAGTTTTGTAAGCCTTAACACATTCCATTTTTGGTAATATGTACAAATTTTCTTGCTTCTTATTGTGGCTTGAGTCGTAACCAAAACCACATGCATGTAATTTCGTTGCTGTTTGATTTATTTTCCTTTATTTTCATCCCTTTCTGTATCTATACATCACCCGGAGTACATAACTTTGTACTTTGTTTTAGTCCAAAATAGGGGATTTGGTGCCCATAGAATGCTTCAATCTTCCAACTGGTTTGTACTGTGTTCTTAAAATATGCCTGGCTTTATCATTTTATCTGCAGGTGTTTTCCATTTATCATTGTCATCAAGCAAAAGTCCATGATTTGATGTTTCATCATTAGGTACTATTCAAGAATTTCTAATTGAATTTTGCTTTGTTATAGGTAACAGGAAATGATGATGGTCATGCTGCTGGACAGCAATTCTCCCTAATTGTGTTGGCAAGACAGTTCATTACAGGAATGTTGGTTCTGGATACTTGGCAGTATTTCACGCATCGATACATGCACCACAACAAGTTTTTGTATAGGCATATCCATTCTCAACATCACCGGCTGGTTGTGCCCTATGCATTTGGAGCTCTATACAACCACCCATTGGAAGGGCTCCTGCTTGATACCATCGGTGGAGCCTTAGCCTTTCTTCTCTCCGGTATGTCTCCCAGAGCCTCCATTTTCTTCTTCTCCTTTGCCACCATCAAAACGGTGGATGACCACTGTGGGTTATGGCTTCCTGGGAACCTATTCCATGTATTCTTTCAAAATAACACTGCTTATCATGATGTCCACCATCAACTTTACGGTAGCAAATACAACTTTTCACAACCCTTCTTCGTTATGTGGGATAGAATTCTTGGAACCTATATGCCTTATTCACTTGAGAAGAGAGCAGGTGGGGGTTTTGAAGCGCATCCTACCAAAGAGTACAAGGAAAATTGATGAGGGCGTTCTTTGTTAAAGAAAAATGTACGACCACTGTTATCTTTTTCTTCTCTATATTATTGAGCAACATTGGTTATGCAAATTATATAGGACATATCTTGTTGTGCTTTATTTACTTCTGTTGATATGTGTTTATAATGGAAGAGTCTGTTATGTATTCATACCAATTTTGGCGCATATGAGCTGATTATGCATTAATCTATCTGTTTTGCTGGGATGGAGCAATGCCTTTCTTGTTTAACCTAAGGATGGGATGACCTTGATTACCTACCCAAACATTGGCTGAATTGAAATTGGTATTAAATCATTGATTAATCCCCGTCGTGATCTTTATTATTCTTATTAATTGAATGGGCTTTAGATATTGTTCTGTCCTTAATTCGCTCGGTTTTTCTACATTACTTCCTTTTCAATACACAAGAATATTTGATCTAATTATTCTGCAAAGCTAGATTTTTTAAGATGATTTTTTTTTTCTCATTTGTGAGTGATTTAGGTTCATCAGGAAATGTGGTCCATCTCTTGGATCAAGCTTCCCTTTTGCTTTTAATCACATATATATACTTAACAGATTCACGTCCCTTCTTACTAAACAAAGAATGGGTTATGTCTCGAGTTCGAGTCTTGTAACCTGCAAGCAGATGTTCTGTAACAGAATTTTCGAGCTGGATTTCAACAGAATTTTTTTTTTTTTTTTTTTACCGTAAGTAAGATTTGGTTGATATGTCCACAATAGCTCGATACTTTTATATTATCAATGGAAATAAATAGGATTCCTTATTGCTGCATTTATGGGACGTCATCTACCTCTAGTAGACTAGTACCAATTCTTGTTCCTAGTCCAACCATGCACATGACAAGCTTACAAAATAGCAAAATATAAAATAAAATCTGATGGTCTCTACCAAATCATTGGACCAAATATGAATGTTTCTACAAAAAATAGAACCTTCTCATTCCTGAAGAAGAAGCCCCTTATTCTGCAACTTGTACCAACTTGTTTATAGCAGTGAGCTTGTAGCTAGGCTGTAGTTTTTACAAACATGATGCAAAGTCTCGAGTTCAAGTCTCTTAATAATCTGCATTTTATGAATGTCAAAAGAAAAGATACGACTAAGCTCAAATTCTTATCTGATCTATTTTTAATGTGAAAGGATCGATGGTACGAAATCTTGGACCACCATTTTTTGGGTTATTATAGAATTTAATGCAGAACCCAACATTTCTTTTGGAGCATTTAATTATAAATTTAATAGCGGCTTGATTGCTTGCTGGATAACCTCTGTTTTTTTTTACACAGTTATTGAAATGGATAAGCATGGTACAGTAAGAACTTATAAAACATTGAACATGTTCTAGGTTTGGAACTGCAACTGAGGAAAAGATAAAAAGACACTTGTTACCACAAATTTACAGTGACAGTACTATAGAATTATTACTGAATGTACAGAAGCTGTGAATTGAGCTGCGAGTACGAGCGAGGAAGTGGTTTAGTGGCAGTGGTATGTTTCCTGTGTTTTGAGTCGATCCCCGTCAGCTTATTGTCAGATTGAAGCCTAGTTATAGACATATAAGAATCTGAAACTCGAGCCATTCGTGTCTCGAAACTGGCCTTCTCATTTGTTCTGTATGCGTCTGCTTCAACGTTTACTGCCTTATCACTCCTGCACCCCAATAGTGAACTGCTGGGACGGCGCCTAGGCATCTCTTTAGCTGTTGTGGGCTTAGCATTTGTGGTTTTAGGGAACGTTTTCACCGGACTCGGTAAAAATTCCGGTAGCCTAAGCTCGTCATGATCTGCAATTATGGAGAAATCTGCAGCACTGGCTGTGACTACACTCCATTCTATGCTAGCCTCACTTGGTGCATAACAAGTTGTTGGGGTGTGATATCCAGAAGTAGCATCTGACTCTTGCCTTGTGAGAAATGGATTCAACTTTCCTGAGAGGCTTTCGATCTCGAATAAATCAGAACTCGCGTCACTCTCATAACCGTTGCACCCTCCACCAAATGGAGCAGAAATCTCTATTTCCTCCATTCTAGGATTCGCGTCCGAGGACAACATTTTCATCGTTCTCTCATGGCTCAAGGACTTGTTCCTTCTTTCATATACCGGCGACCCAAACACATCGACCGACTCTCTTTCCTTCTGTTCTGCCCCTTCCAGAAGTTTCTTTCCGACACGAGGGTTTCCTACCTCACAATTTAAAGTTGGGAAAGTAAAACAGTTATCTTTGTTCAGTCCATTCCCCATCCTGTCAGGATTCTGGCTGTCCTGAACTCTTCTGGATTCTGAAAGTGGGATTGATCTGTGTTCTAGATCAAGACTGATCTTTTTGATGTGTTTTTTTGCGACTGCCTTGCCTTGAACAACATTGAAACTGATTTCTCCGACGTGATTCTGTTCATCAACCTCAACAGAATCCTTATCAGAACAATAGCACTTGCAGCCAAAACCAGAAAGCAAACTTTTTCCGTATGTTGATTTATTTTTCTTACTTCTCCCTGGTGGATTTCTAACAACACTCTTCATCAATGGTCTCTGGCTGCTGCTCCAACTCGACTCAGACCGAGTACTCGGAGATGCAGAAGAATGAACTTTTGGTTTTGTAGGTGCTGCTACATCATTCTGTTCATCCTTCTCATGCTTCAGGTACTTTATTGCAGCAACAACCTTCTCAAGTTTTGGACTTTCCTCATCCATCCCACCATTGAAGTATTTCTCTGCGCCGAATATCCCAATCTCTCCATCTTCTTTCTCCCCTTGCGCAGAAATCTTAGGAGTCAGGTTTCGAGTCGATTCTGCAGGTTTATGAATGAAAGTTTCGTCGGTGTTCATATTAGCAGAACAGAGAACATTTTGGACATTCCCACTATTGTCTGCAAAAGATGGAGTTCTAGAAAGGCTTTTGATTGATGTTAAGTTGGACATGGCAGTGGAGTTTTGTAGTAAAAACAAAAATGGGGAAACAAAAAATGGTCCAAAAGGGACAAAAACACAGAAGGGAAATGAAAAAAGACCAAACAAATATGAATTTGGAGCTAAAAGAGATTAAGAAATCTGGATTTGAATTTTAAGAGATTTGAGGTTCCTAGCTGAGAAAAAATGAGAATGGAAGAAAGAGGGTTGAAGTTGATTAGCTAGGTTTGACTGGTTCCTTGAGGAGTGGTACTATAAGTAGGCAAATAGAGAATGCAATGTGTTAAAAGTTGTAGGCCCTTATGCTTCTAGCCTAATTGACAACCAGTAAAATTCTATTTTTTTTCCTGGAAGAGGACAACAGTTACTACTTCGGAGGCCAGACTCGAACTCGAACTCGAATCCATACTAGCACTTTATCACCGGCAGACAAAAAGTTACTGCTTTCTTAACATTCTGTAAGCTCTTGCCTACGTCTTGAACTCGAATCCCTTCTAGTATTTCGTCACCAATAGACAACTATTAGACTGCATGCGTTGTGGCACAACAGTTACTACTTTCTTAACATTCTTTAAGCTCTTTGCCTAACAATTGTACTTAATGGGACAGCAACAAGTGTCTTGATTACAGATTGGTTTTCGTCAGACAAAAGAAATCCCGTCGACGCGTTTATCCCGTGAACAAGCTAGTAATGGCCAAAGGATCGACATTGACAGGTCTCTTTGGCATCAAATTCATCCATTCCATGATCTGACGCATCAGCATCATGTCCACGAGCAATTGCATTCACAGTTTATTAAGCAATTGATCAGTGACACAATACTAGAATCACTGACTAATCCAGCAGCTTCACATGCTTTTCGAAACAGAACACAATAATTGGCTAAGTTCCGTTTGGGATATCCAAGATTCTTCTTCGTGCATGCACAGAAGCAAAAACCTTTATATAAAAGAGCTGCCTAATTTCTTGGTTTCTTGCAAATCTTATCTCGTACATCTTACTGGTGTGAGTGGTTTGATACGATTTTCTTTTATGTATGAAGAAATCACCTTATACAATCGATCACTTTTACTCTTTATTCTTTAATAATTGGTTCAATTCAATGCAAATAGAATTAGAGCGAGGGTAACGAACTTAGAAATACTCGTAATTTAGACCATATTAAAATAAAGAAAAGAAAAGCTTTTGAAGGGCAGGCAGGCACCAATCATGATCACTAACCATCAGCAGAATGAGATTGTTGTGTTATGTCACATCTCTCATTAATCTGTTGGAAAATGATGTATGAAACGAAACCCTAGTAGTAAAAACAATTAAATCAAATTATGGATAAACAAATCACTTTAATTAAACACCTCTCTGGAGTTTGGTTTGATGTTCCAAAAGTACTTTTTATCTCTTTTTACTTTTTCTGGGTAATGTAAGAAAGCTGACTTTATAAAAGATTAAAAAAAAGAAAAACCTGTCATTTCCTGACAACAAAGAGAATAAAGCCCAGGCTGGAAATCCACCACGTAAACTTTCCTTGCCGGAGTCTATCTAGCCGACAAATTCAGTACAGTGTTTAACATATTCTGATCACAAATCCATGCTACAAAAATTACCAATACTAATTGTTGGTTTAGGTTCTTGGCTTTGAGAAAATGCCCTGAAAGATGACTCGTCCAACCTTATTTGGGACCTTATTTTGGTCAGACTCGAACCTGAAACTTTTATTAGCGATGGATGCGTCCACAAACAAAGCAATGCTGTTCATTCTTCAAGTTTACCTCTTGCAAGTTGCAAACAACACCAACCAAGCCCTACCATCATTAACACTGGTTGGTCTTTATATATCAAGTGCATGCCCTCCAAATTTCTGGATTTAGTGCCCTAGAGACATGATCATGTAATAATACACCACGAGAAGACTAAAAAAAGAAACATGTGAAACAAAAAATTTCCGGCACTCCATAGCAGGAGACTGACCCCCCCACCCCCACAAAGAAATCCAGGATATTGTCAAAATCTCATATATTAGGGGCTGCCCACGTTGTTGTCCTGTGATTAAAAGGCCCCCTTAGTAAATTTTTGGAAGGTATTGAAGCAACAAGAACAGGGGCCGCCATTGCCTGCCAAACCCATCATTAAGTGCAGCAACTGTTCGTTTGCAATGAAACAAAAAGATCGATTCGACATTCTCACTCGTTAAGTACGTGTGAACAGAATTAGTCCTAGTCTAGTAAGCGTAGAGATACATGTAGTTCAGACCTAAGTTGTTTGTGACCGCAGAAAAATGACAATAGCCAAGATGCACGCATTCTGTCAAAAGTTCTCAAACTGAACTATGAAAAGGAATCATGATCTAACCAAAATTGATTGCAAATCAAGATTTAAACTTTTGGGAACCAAGACAAATAATTGATATCATTGAAAATCTTTTATCATAGATTTGTAGCTAGGTAGCTCCATCTATTTATAAATTAACACTACAGAACATGGGGCCAGTTGATTAGTCAGCAAGGGCCATTGTATAAGCCCCCACCTCTTCCCTCTTCCCTCTTCCCCTACGCTAAATCGCGAGAAAATTTCCAGTGCTTAAGCACATTGATTCGTGTTAGCACTCTAGTGATTTGGGCGTAGTCGGCAGCTTAGAACCATGCCAAGGCTTCACGATGTACAGTTCTTTACTTCGCCAATGTGGAGTTTCCACCAGTAACCCAGTACTGTTTGACAGAAACTAGTATCTTCTCGGGAACCAGAGGACCATCTTCATGGTCCACCATCTTTGAATCCCACCTCATTCCAGCTATTATCTTCCTCACCTTAATTAGCACCTCAACTTCATCACGAATTATAACTGCACCTTCTGGGCGCAAAATCCGATCCATCTCAAGAAGAATATCTTCTAGGTTACATCTGCAGTCATTTATTTAAAATACATTAAGCCTCGCCATGACATGCATGTACAATGTTGTACAGAAAACAAACATTAGAATCGAGCAAACCAGAAAATTATACTAAAGGTGATCAACTCGACTATAGGCAGATAATGTGGCACTCATTGAGTGTAAACTGAGAATGAGTTTTCAAAACCAGGTTCACTCTCCAAAGGTAAGACTGGCACATAAGAGTAGTAGATTGCAAAACCAAAGAAGGGAATATGTAGATTCAAGAGGACAAGACCAAAGTGGTAAAAATAATACAGGTACCAACAACAACAGCCACAAAAAATATCATCCAGAACATTGACAGAGGGAAGGATCTGGATCGTTATAGCTGAACCCAACTAATTTATCACAAAGCATTAAACGCTTAGTATGTTTGAACTTTAACCATAACCATGAGCACATGTATGAGAGTTTAGATATATGTTAACTGTAAACTAAAAATCATCAAGAAATGCTGGACTTTCCATTAGATCTAAAAGGCTAACTCTGAGTTGAAGTGGCTCTAGGAAGCTTGAATTAAATGGCTGGGCCCTAGCTGTGAACAATAATCCATGATGATAGTGGTCCAAAAGCTGTTAGATCTCCATATCAACGGTGCCCACCTAACTAAGGACTCTTTAATGCACAAAACTACCGAAATTTGGTTCTTAAGAAGAGTCACGAAATCAATTTATTCTGATAAACATTTATGAAATGAATATAACATCCTTAAAGTTGCATTTGCAACTTGATTGATGATTAGATAAGGCTACCGCAAGCAACAAAAAACAATAACAACGCTGCATCAGAGAGTTATTAAGAAAAGCCGTGTAACTAAAATCTATAGCTAAATGTTCCTTCAATATTTGTTAAGCCAATTGAAAAGGCTAGACAGTGACTAAGGAATATGGCTGATCTCGTCCAAGATTATCCAGTGGCAAAGAGCTATGGCAACAATATCAATCATCTGATGGGGTCTGACAGTAAATCATGAACTAAGTGTCCATAATTCATCACCTCACTCAAATAGTGAACTAAATTATAACCTAAAGGTTCGTCACAATCATACAGGAAGTGCAAAATTTCAAAGCAGTAATGAAGGTTGCTAGCCACCTGATGTCACAAATTGGTTATTTACATTTAGTAGTACCTAAAATCACAAAAGAAAACACAAAGCTTTAAGGAAAACAATAACACTTCATACTTTAAAGAAAAAATTGTAACGAACGTGTTAAAACAAAAATAGGATTGTTAGGAAAATATGCAAACTCTTGAGACTCATCAATGTAATCCATTAATTCTTTAACCAACTTTTCTAATGCATTAAAAAGTGACTAATTTTCTCAAGATGGCTACCACTTCCACTATCTAAACTTCTCTAAACATAGAAGCATTACTTCTATCCCAGTATAAACACACAAAGCACCATTTTTTTACAATAAAAGCACCAATTTCACAAACAAAGATCAAAATTGGAGAGATTATTAAGTGATCCTAATGCATTCATGTGTGTCCAAGAATAGTTATCCAATATAGGTGCTGATCAGTGTGAACAAGGGGCACATACTTGAGGATTGGATGACTAGACATAACATGATATTTAAGGGAAGAAGCACAAAAGTACTACCACACACAATATCAGCAGGAACTCCTTCATAATGAATAAATAACTAAAATTTTGGGGGAAAAAAATACACTTTTCCTTGTAAATAAAGTACTAAAATACTAACCTGTCCTTATACAAGCTGAAAACACCATTGGCATGTATAAGATCATATGTCCTAGGGTATGTGGAGAATGCTTCACACCTGAAATCAACATTTATAACACATTAACAGCAGTTAGTAGCATTAATTTCTATACCTTAAAACTAAACCTTTAGTGAATTTGATTTCTGAACTCAAGACCAGAAAGGCCACCAGCTCTTGTAAACTAATGGTTTGAGGGAATTAAAAACTATCAAGGTGCAAGTCATGCAACGGGAACAAGGTGAGCCAAAAAGATGGCAATGCAATATTAATACTCTCCAGTCAACATTTTATGTTAAACCTTATTAAAGTAATTAGAAAAAAGAAAGAAAAAAGAGTTATCTGAATTGCTAAGAGATGCTCAAAGATGCACAATTCAGAACAAGATGGAAAAAGAAATTGTACCAGTCATGATAGATTCCAATCAATCCTCTCTCGTATATCACACCTAGTGTACTTTTCTCAGCTACAGTGGGCACAACATTCATGACCCACAACTTTGGAGATTGAAGTGCAACAGCAAATCCTCCCAGTCCAGCATTCATATCCATAATATTACGGTATCTTCCAGAATCAATAAGCTTGTTGATACGTTTATAAGCGTTTACATGTTTTTTCCATTGATTGCTGTCATCCTGGTAGGTCTCAACAGAAACTCCAGGGACAGATCCACTAGCAACTCTGGGAGGCACAGCATAAAGCCTGGCTGGAAATGCCTTCAACTCTCCTCCAGCAACTTTACTGGGGGTAATACATGCCTCCATTTTTCCATACCTAGTAGCCACCATTGCAAAAATGTTAAAGCACACAAAAGAGATATAACACCAATAATAATGATTAGCAAAGTTAAAAACAAATAAGGATAAAAAGCACCAATAATAATCAATAATGGTATACATGAAAATTTAGAAGTTATGACAAATGAATGGAAAGAAAACCATCACAACTGCAAGGACATTTGTGTTGTGTAGTTAATAAAATCAAAGGGTCCTTTAAGTACAGAGCTATACCAGACATCATCTGGGTCATCAGATTTGCAGAAAGAAGCCTCCTGTCTGTTACGGCAGGAATCAGGGTTTTCTCTTTTTTGCCAAACCGCCATTTCACCCTTCTCATACTTTTTATCCCAGCAGAGAAGTTTGGCAACCTCTTCAATCTTTCTTTGCTCCTCTTGAAGCTCCTCTCTCGGGCGCTGCCATGATTTATAGTTATTCTTCCAGTTAATAGGAGGGCCAGAAAGGACCCAGTAACCACCAGGTCTAAGAACCCTGTCGACTTCCATAAGGTTCGTTCCATCTGAAAGGAGAAAAAATTATCACCTCAATGGCGGCATCAGAACAAAAGGTTAAGAAAAGAATACAAGAGGAGATAAACAAAACGATAACTAACTAAAAGGAAATTTCTGTTTGAGTAAGCTCCCACCATTTGCTCCCCAAGGAATTAAGCAACGGGAACAGTGAGCCATGTCAAAGGCCCTAGCTGGGTAAGGCAGCTTTATGGTACCAAGAACACCAATAACAGCAGGCACACCCCTTTCAAGTGCAAATTGAACCTGTGCTTCATGTGAATCTCTTGGTGCAAATGACATGGCAATGACATTTCTGCTCCAGAGGTATGCACCCAAACTGGCAACCTAGAATGCTCAAGAAAGTAAGAATATGAATAGATTCATTTTGTCAAGTAAAAATTATGTGAAACACAGGCTAAGAACTAAACATACCCCACAGCCAGTGTCCAGAGCAGTTCTGACAGTCCCATTAGTAATCGGTATCACTGAAGCCAGTTGATCAATATACTTATCTGCCCCTTGAGGAAATTGGGTCCCCCCACCTGGAAACCTAAACACATTACCCTCATATTGAACCCAGTTCTGAATAGCCTTCTCAACTGTCAAGCTCTTATATGGTGCATTTGCATAGGGCACATAATCACGACTCTTCGGCCAAGGGAATGGAGTAACATAACCATTGGGAGCAGGTATTAGGCAATGCAGCTTCTCTTCCTCTTTAGGGCAATGCCTTTCTCTATAAATCATGTTATCCCTAGGAAAAGTCATTGCACGCTTCTGATCTTGACAGGGTGTATAATCAGTGTAACGAGAATGGCAAGGCTTGAACACTTTAGGCTTAGATTCTGAATCATTAATGCTCCCAATTTCACCACCGTGATGGGTTTCAAAATTGAGATTTGGGATTATATTGCAGTCTCCTGTGCTCTTAGTTATCTCCATTGCAAGATTATCTGCTTTCCCAAATCCACTCCTTTGCCATGCCCCCAGAATGTAAAAGAAACAACATAACCCAACTACAATAAAAATCTGGACAGTGCTCCTAGTTCTACCATCAGCTGAGTTAGATTTCAGTGCCATTATGCCCCCTGAAACAATCACCAAATCAAATCAGAATGGAATACATTGCCAAATCAAAAACCAAACCCGAATCTTAATTGATATGCGCACATGTGCCTAGATGCTAAAAGAACATAAAACAGGAGAGGAAAAAGGAAATGCCACTCAGGAGTTGCCAAAATGAGTGCAGATTGGCAGATTTGTGAAGCATAGTGCATAGCAATCTGCCACTGAAGCTTACAATGGCTGCGAATGAAGGATAAAACTTCCACTATATGGAATCAAACAATCCAATCACTACCCTTATATTAAGCAGCAATTTAGGTTCACTTGGTATTTTCTAAATCAATTCTTCACTTTGCAGGAATTCCATTTCCAACTTTCCGAAAATAAAGGAGTGCACTCAAATCAGCTGGGGGGAGCTCAACAAGGGTCAACACCAGACCTCAAAAACAACAATGACCAAAGGAAAAAGTGCTAAAGATGCACACTTTGACGAAGTTGAAGAGAAATATATGAAGAAATGAACATCAGGAGCAAAGACGGCAAGCACGAAATCTTGTAGGAAAAACATAGGTGAAAAATTAGATTGCTTACCAAATAAATGAATCAGATGGATAATGAAGCACTTAGTTGGCAAGATCCACTGCTCCAACCTCACCAAAAACTCTCATCCAAATCTTAGAACTCTGTAAACTTTTTTGTTATTTTAATATTTTTCTTGGAGCAAATCAAAACACCGAAATGGGTTCTAAGATCTATATGATACAATGTTAGATGGAGATCCTAGTTCTGATCGCCAATGTTGTCAGGAGAAGGAAGGAAGAATAAATAAAATGAAAAGAAAAGAAAAGAAACGAAAGGACTTTGGGTGCGTGTTTCTCTGAGATACTTTGGACGTCGGTGTACTGTGTTCTCCTTCTCTTCCCTTTTTTTTCCGCTTTTTCTCCCTTTTCTCTTCTTTTTTTATTCAAAAAATGAAAAAAAAAGCTTATTAGTAATTTCATGAATTGATGATGCTGATGTTTAAAATTACAATTAAGTAATCCCTCTTTTCAATTAATTGACACTTTTCTATGAATTTTTACTGTTCATAATACTTGTCATTTTATCTTTTCCGAAGTTTATATTTTATGCAAATGATAAAAAAAAATTATGAATCAACCCAATTTGGGTGGTGGTGTGGTAATTTGAATGAAAATTATGAGTACAAATGAAACAATGTGGAATAAAATAAGATCAAAAATCATTGTCCTACGTATTTTTACTATTTCAAAACGTCGTTTAATTGAAAACGAAGGGAGTATTATCCAATATCCATACCTCAAAATATAAAATTGTGGAATTGTGATTTTACTAACTCCGGCGCGACAATTATTTTCTTAAAATCTTACTCTATTTTCTTAAAATCTTACTCTACCTTTGTTTTTTTTATATTTTAAAATTTTAATTTTAACCACAGTTTTCATAGTAATAGTACCATCTCGTGGGAGACATTGAGAGATTTAAAGTTAGAGTTGATTTTAAGCGCTATAGAGATATAGATTAGCAATTGTTGAATGAATTTTACTAACTCCCGCCTTAACTAGTGTGGCAATTATTTTCTTAAACTTTTATTTTACCTTTATTTTTTCGATGTTTTTAATTTTTAATTTTAACCACAGTTTCTATAGTAATAGTATAGTTAGTACTACTAATATTATTTCTACTCGTTACGTCAAGTAAAAACGACAACACTTTGTAGGAGTTTGGAGATGGCAACAGCGACAGAAACCCTAGGTGCAGCCCAAGGTGATGGCAGCGAGGCCATGGCGACGGATTGGCTAGCGAGGACGAGCTACGGAAGCCACTGCCTCTTACGCCACCTGATGAGGATAGGAAACAGAAGAAAGTTTGCACCAAGAAGGATAAGATGGATGTTAACCCTCCCAAAACAGTTTCCCACAAGGATGCAAGATGTTCTAAGGTTGGATCGAATGATAGGGGCGAACAGACCATGCAAGATGACGAGGGCACTAATAATATCTCTCAAGATGGTAGCACGGAATTTTAGAGGCGGTGGAGGACAAGATTGCTTGAACGTGGAAACGAGTTATTGTTGCGAAGCTCATGGGTCACCCTATTAATTACAACTCTTTTTATGAGCGGATTTGGAATCTATGGAAGTCGCGGGAGAGGGTGGGGTACAAGGTGGTTGACCTCAAACAAAACTATTTTTAATTCAGTTTGACCAAACTGACGACTTCTCTCATACCCTCCTTGGTGGTCCTTGGATGTTGATGGGTCGTTATCTTGTCGTTCAAGCTTGGACCCTTAATTTCAATATTACGGTCGATCGCCTTGTTAATGTGGCCACGCGGATCAGCTTCCCTGGCATGCCAATTCAATTGTATCACAAAAGTGTTCTACGTATTGTGGGTAATAGATTCGGGAAACTGATTGATTACAACACATCCACCTCGAATCGAGGGAAATTTGCACGTATCCTTGTTGAGTTGGACCAGACAAAACCGCTCATACCTTTTTTTTCTATTTCAAAGGAAAGCGGTAGCCTATTGTTTATGAAGGCTTACCTAATATTTGCTTCCATTGCGGTCTGGTTGGCCACGAGGCCGAAACATTCACCACGAACTCTGAGAATGATCACTCAACCCCTGCAGACAAGGTGATTAAAGAACGTATTATTGCTAAACCAGTTTCCTCATTTGATGTCATAATTCTGAAAGGACAAAGATTTGGTTCTTGAATGGTAGCGTAGAGACACGGGCGATGTCAAATCATAAAACTCAATGCTATTGCTGGAGGAAATAACTCAGGGAATAATTTCAAGGTCTCTAATTCTAAATTTACAGTGGTAGATCATGAAAATGAGGAGGAAGTGTTTACAAACCTTTTTTTTTCTTCCCATCTAGAGCTTCAGATACTAGTGCACCCTCACAATGGGCTCAGACGTTGGATGCGGCAGCACAAAATAGTTAGTTTAAAGAGTAAGAAACATGTGGAATTTAATCTCATAGTTGTTGTTCCTAATTCTTATGTTGTTGGGCTTTATTCGGCACAACCCTAGCCAAGCATTTAGGTGCCTCCTAGTTTTACTATGATCACTCCACCCAGGTCCACTCTCGTGTCTGCTCCCACGGCTGCAAAATCTACAGGATTGTCTATTATGTCTGATTGCAACAACTCGTTTATCACTATAACTCCATCTCTGGTCCCTACAATGGAGGCTCCTTATCTTGTCTCTACCGCTCTAGATAATCAAGCCCACATGACTATTTCATTTGGTCTCCCATCATCCATTAACCAAACTAGTTCTCATGGTTCCAGCAAAGACAGAACAAATTCCAAAATAGTGAAAGTGAGGTTGACTAAGCATGTCAGTGGCAAGCCTCCAGATAAACCATTTAAGAAAGCCAAGAATAAAGCTTCTCTTACATTGGGTGAGGAACAAGTGCAATCTATTGAAGTGGGCAATGTTTTCATTTTGCAGTTTTCCCGGCAGTGCCTTCAGACTTAACTTTGGCAGAGTGTAATGATGTTCCTCAAGTGGTTCCACCCTTTGATGTTGAGGTCATTTTCTTTCCTTTCCATATCAATTTTTATGTTTAGTGACATAAAGATTTAATGCTGGAATTGTCAAGGGTGTGATTCTAATATTATGATATAGTATGTAAAAGACTTGCAACTTATGCATAAGTTTTAGATTCTTATTTTGCTCAAACGAGGAAGAGGGGTGTTGTTGCGGATTCGACAGTTCATAAACTTAACATTTCTCGCTCCTTACGAGTGGAAGTTGATGGTTTCGCTCGGATATTTAGATTCTTTGGCAGTCAGATAGCCAAGTTGTTATTCGTTTCTTCTCATATCAGATGGTCAATTTGCTAGTTTCCCTTCCTGGAATGCAAGAATTTTGTCTCTCGACTAATTATGTCGATCCTAAAATAACTTGTCGTAAGAAATTTTGGCCAAAGGTGTGTGACTTCGCTGCTAATCTGCATTATTTATGGTTTTATTGGGGATTTTAATGACTTTTTATTCTTGCATGAGAAGATTGGAGGTTCTTCGAGAGGTAGCAAGCCTTGTACTCTATTCTAGGCATGTATTAATCGCTGTCAGTTGGTGGATTTAGGTTTTCATGGTCCTATAAGGACTTGGCCACGAGTTAAGGCATGGGAACGAGTTGATCGTGACCTATTTAATCTTGAGTGGCATTTTTTATTTACAGATGCCTCAATTCATCACCTACCTTGCGCCTTCTACTCCTATCTTTGTTTCAGAATCAATAGCATGTTGGTTCTCCGCCTTTTTGTATCTTGGCACCTTAGTTCTTGCACAAATATTTCAATTCTTTTGTTCAGCAATCTTGGGATAGTTCTTTGACAATCAACACAACTTTCAAGGATTTTGCTCAGAAAGTCTAAGTCTGGAATCACATGATTTTCAGCAATTATTTTCGCCACAAACAGAAACTTTTGGCTCAAATTGGCAGTACTGAAAAAGCCTTAGCTTCTCGCCCCTTTCAATATCTCTCA
>NBIL01063614.1:0-12023 GCA_002752925.1 Viola pubescens var. scabriuscula | reverse complement strand
TTACACGACTATAAGTAATCCTTCACGTACATTGACAAAAAATTTCGGAATTTTTCAAGATCATATAGTCACTATTCCGGCCGTCTTGAAATGCGTGCTGGAATAGTAAGTGGACATCTATTCGAGACCGGAGGGAGTAATATATTAGTATTTCTATATTTCTATAGTTCTCTATTTCTATATGCAAATGCAAGCTCCTCTAGTTCAGATCATCATCATATATATTCAAGCATGGAGGAGTATTTAGAAAGTCATAAGAGAGAAAGAGAGGGACTGAGGGAGACCTGTAGCATGCCATGACCAAAGTTACTCTCTCTGTAAGCACTGTGCTCAGGCTGCTGGTCCCAGCAGAAGTTGCCCGCCGCGGGGCCTGATGTAAAGTTGAATGCACAGAAACCCCCTATGTCTTCATCTGGCGTGGCTAATGGATCTGGACAGTTGCCAGGGTCATCAGCATGGAGAACTGCCAAATCCTCTCGAGCTCCACCAGTACCAACTGTGATATAAACTGGACCGCATGGATCCAAGGTGTAATTATACACTCTGTTTGACCTCTCGTATGCATGAACCTGTAGAATTTTGTGACTTTATTCGATTAACATTGCTTCATCACTTCACCATTACCGTCCCTGCTCCCATGTCTTAATTCAACTGCTTCTCAGACTCATATAATGCACAAAAATGGAAAACCAAAAAAACAAGATATGGAGTCCACTTACATGCCCATTGAAGACTATGTCAACACCATACTTGCGCAGCAACTCCTCCATCTCCACTCTCATACACTCTGCTTCTCTGTATTGTGCCTTGAAGGTGCTATACCAAGGGGGATACCAAGAAGCAACCAACCAGGGAGTCACATCCCTGTCAACACTATACAAGTCACGTTCCAACCAAACGTATTGATCCGCTGTGCAAGAATGGAAACCGTGAATGTCATTAACAAGACAAATGTATAGAAAGCGACTGCATATCATATAAGCAGCTGCAGGGGTATATTCCCATATCAGGAGTAACACTATCATAGTAGGTAGACTGAGTTGGAGATGATGACTTTACATGATCTGTCATAAGGAACGTAAGCACTAAGTATCACAAAGTGTATCCCTCCTGCATTGAAAGAGTAGTACACTGTTGATGGTGACCCACTTTCTTCATACGGGAATGAAAATCGATAGCTGTAAGCAACAAATATCTGATCTTCAACCTGTGGTTCAATCTCATGCTTCCCTCCAACCACCATTGTTGGGACATTAGCCGCAAGAGGTTGCATAAACCTGGTAAATGATTACGTAGTTCCTTGAGCTATTAATCTACTGGCGTTCATCAAGCATGAAATTAGAAAAACCACAGAACAAAATATGGGAATATTGCAGTTTTAGGATGGAACATATTAGCAAACAATTCACTGGTGTTTTTTCCTTTTTTCAGTTTCTTCCTGTTATTATAGTAAAAAGAATTCAATGAAGTACAAAGGATCATTTCTGCCATGAGATTTCCATACAATATCTATAGGAAATGCTAATACCAATTAGGGAGAATTGACTAGATATCTAAAGTCTTTCGAGTTTTGAAAGTTTGTGGTATATTCTGAAGTGTTCTGTTCCTAATTTTCTTGCCTAGCAAAACCAGGTTATGAATTCGCTGGTGGTGTTTTTTCCTTTCCCTAGTTTCTTCCTTTTAATGTAATTAAAGGAATTCAAGCAAGCAAAGAAGTACAAAGGATCATTTCTAATTTTCTACCATGAGATTGCCATAAAAGATCATCTAAAGGAAATGCTAAAACCAGTTAGGGAAAACCAACTAGATGTCTAAACTTTCTAGTTTTGGAAGTTTGTTGGATGTTCTGAAGTGTCATGTTTGTAGTTCTACAAAATGTAAATTCTCAAATTTGTTTCTTCAAAGAGCTAGACAAGATGACAAGTTAGTAGACAAAGGGTGAGCCTATAAAAGTTTTGAGCTTTACCTTCCCCAGTAATCCCAACGAGGCTGATATGTTTCATGGATAGGGGTTTGTGGAAATGAGCAAGAGTAACAATCCGAGCCAGTTCCATTGGTGAGATACATGTCAGCATAACTTACACCCCCAACCAAAAGAACAAGATCAGGATGGTTGCTGAGCAAGTGGCTCAATGTTGTACTCGTGTTGTAAGTAAGGCCCAGATCCCCTACCAGTGCTATTCTTGGGGGGTAATTTCTGGGACTGGAGACTGGCATAGTTCTGAAGTAGTAGACAGCGCTCATTAGTGACAATAAAGGATCACCACATTGATACTGATATAGTGTCCCAGGTTCCAATCCTGCTGAGAGACAACATAAATGATAACTCGGTTCTGTGTGAAAAGTAATAAGCAAGCAGCACAATTGAGTAGAAGATGGTGGGTCGACCTGTGAGGCGAACATGATGTATGATTCCTGATGTGTAGTTTTGGAGGCCTTCGAAAGGATAGAGTTGATTGTAAACAAGGGAATAACCAGTAGCCTTGTAGCTCATTGGCATCCCTATGATTCCATATCGAACAACACTAGAAACAGCCTCTGGATCTAATGGTGTTATGTCATCACCAATTTGGAAATCTCCTGCAATTCAAGTGAAACAGCATTTATTTTTAGGCAAGGAAATCAGGAAAACGTAAACCAAGTCCTTGAAATTTTCATTTTAGTCTAACCAAAGTTTCCTCTGTTAGAATTCAACAAGGAGAACACAATGTGTCTATGTTCCATGTGGCTATCCATAGTTCCATCATGCACAAATCACACATTTTGTTACATAATCGCAAATCTCCCAGGAAAAAACCATTAGCTTGCATTCTCCCACCTATGTGCCGGTAAGTAAAGATGGAAACTTGCTTTTATTTCTAGACCGAAAAGCGAAAATAAAAGATGTTAACTTTGCATTCCATTTTGCTTGGATTAGTATCCATTAAAGTGGTGCAGTCCAACAGGAAAGGAGAGAAAAGAGAGAGTATATAATATAGGAGAAAGAGAAGATGAGGAACCTGTAATCCAAGAGACGGAAACAGAGTGATAGGTAGAGGAGAGGGAGACGGAGATTTGTTCAGGGCTGAAATCTCCAACATTCTTCTGGAGCCGAGTGTCAGTGTCTGGCAAGTCTATAATTATATGGGAAGTGTTGGTGTAGCCGAGAGGGAGAGGGGAAGTGACGGGCTTAAAGGGTCCTTCAAGTGTAGTCCCGAAATCACCAACAACAGTGCTTGAAGGCCAAACAACAAGGAGCAACAGAAGCAATAAGACCACCATACCCATTTTCATTCTCATTCTCATTCTCATTTTATTTTAGTTTTTACTTTTTTTTTTCAATATTTTTTAGTGAAACCGAAACCATAGAGTTTCTTCTCCAAGGAAAACTGGAAAAGGAAGTAAAAGTCAGGGCCAGGGAGGGTTTGAGACCGGATAAAGTTGACTTCAAAATCATAAATTCATAATGAAGAAGGCTGGCTCACACGCGACCCGAGTCACGGGTCAGCAGTGCACATGCAGATAATGCGACGGGTCGTTTCCTTTTTTTAACATCAGAAAATTAATCAGAACTCTATAATCTATATGGACGATCGGATTTAAGTTTTAACTATCAATTCCTTTTATAATTCATTAAAAGTTGAAAAGGGGGAGTAAACTTTGTATTCCTCTCCTCTCCGTCGATCAAAACATTCCAAAAGAAAAAGTTTGCTATTACATTCATAGTCAAGTTGTAACAGTAAAATGAACATTTAGCCAATTTAAAATAGTAATAGATAATAGGTACTGGGTGTTAATTAAAAATTAATGTGGTTTGTGTTTGTGTTGGTGTTTGCAATGTTACATTGGATATTTATTAAGCCTTCCAGCTCCAGACTTCCAGTCAAAACTCCGATGTTCTTCTCTCCCTCTGTCTCTGCTTAACCTTAACACATTCTTCCTTTCCCTATCTCTCTCATCATCGCACTTACCAACACTCCTCCTTTTCAATAAAAATAGATAGATAACATCAAAATGTTTGTATTCTGAGCTTTCCAAGAATACATACAAATAGGTCAATAGTTCAGATTCAGAACCTCCTAAGTTACCCCTTTTTTAAAATCAAATATTACATCTCCTAATTAAGAATGCTATTTGGTTTGTATAAACTCACATCACATTTGATGCTATTTGTTTGTGTGTCCATTCATGTGCGTGCTTCATTTAGCTTGTTTCCAAAGCGTAATTACCTTTGGTTCAACTGGGCATCTTTCCGGCTGCCTAACTATGTATATCTGATCACCACTGCTGTCGTAAAGGTCCTGATTCCGGTGCCAAGTCCACAGCGCATGAGTCTCATTTTTTACCTGCAATGCAAGAAACATCTCACCATTAAGTAAAGCCTACAGATACAGCATGCATAGCCTGGCACAAATGGATGAAAGTACCTCTAATACTCCATGCCCAAAGCTGCTTTCTCTGTATGCACTATACTCGGGCTGCCGATCCCAACAGAAATTTCCTGCTGCTGGCCCTGAAGTAAAATTGAATGCACAAAAACCACCCATATACTCATCTGGTGTCGTGGATGGTTCTGGACAATTACCAGGTTCATCAGCATGTGTCACCGCCATCTTTTCTCGATTCCCTCCATCACCAACAGTTATATAAACCGGGCCACAAGGATCCAAATTGTAGTTGTACACTCTGTTTGACCTCTCGTAGGCATGTACCTGGTCATTGTCAAAATAATTAAACAATAAATCCTGAGTGGAAGCACTCCAATTGATGGATGCTTTCATTTTTTCTATTAGCGGAGTTTGTGCATGATTCCCAGCCAGTAATAATTAATTGAGAGAGCAAACATTGACTACAATATTGCGGCGAAGCAAGAGTAAATAGCTGCTGTTACCAAAATATAAGCAACACAAGACAACTCCATGCTTACATGCCCATTGAAGACCATGTCAACACCATAACTGTATAGCAATTCTTCCATTGCTACTCTCATGCACTCTGCTTCTCTATAATGTGCCTTGTAGGTGCTGTACCAAGGCGGGTGCCATGTAGCAACCAGCCATGGAGTCACATTCCTGTCAACAGTAGCAAGGTCTCTCACCAACCACTTGTATTGATCAGCTGCAAAAAAGGATAAAAATAGAGGTGAAACATTAACAACAGGAGTCTTATGATTCCTATATGTAGTGAGTATTCCCTTTCTTGAGAGAAATTTCAAAACTGAGAAGTGTCCTATGTGCAAAAGAGCTTTACATGATTTATTGTAGGCAATATAGGCACCCAGCATTATGAAGTGTATTCCACCTGCGTTGAAAGAATAATAGAAAGTTGAAGATGATCCACTCTCTTTGGACGGGAATGCAAATCGCGAACTATAAGAAACAAATGTCTGGTTTCCAGCCTGTTGTTCAATCTCATGGTTCCCTTCTACTACCATTATCGGGACTTTAGATATCACAGGTTGCATGTACCTAGTGACAATTCCCAAAAGGCAAAGTGAGATGCAGAAGCAGAAAAAAAACTTTCACCATAAATCAAGTTAGGTGTATACCTTCCCCAGTAATCCCAGCGAGGCTGATAGGTTTCGTGAATGGGAGTTTGTGCAAATGAGCAAGAGTAACAATCTGACCCAGTTCCATTGGTGAGATACAAGTTAGCATAAGTAACGTCCCCCACCAATAAGATAAGATCAGGATGGTTGGTCATCATATGATCAACAGTTGAGGTGGAATTGTATGTAAGACCTAGGTCTCCTACAATTGCTATCCTGCTTGGGTAACTCTTGGGGCGTGAAGCTGGCATAGTCTTGAAGTGATATGTATCACTCATGGCTGATATGGAAGGATCACCGCATTGGTAGTAATATCGTGTGTTAGGTTTCAAGCCTGTGGAGCAGGAAGATAACAAGAAAACAAAAAGTGTAAGCAGCCTCAGGTGGATTGGGAAACGGTAAAGCGCTTCCTTAATGATTACGAAATGTTAATGGTGGTGTTGAGGGAATATGAGACAGTTGGCAAAAAACACAATATCTATTTTACGCAAAAATAATACATAATTACAAATTCAGAATAAACTGGGTATGTTCCTTTTTTTTCCGTTATCAAGCGTCTTGCTTACGAATCAGCGCGAACTAGGTAGAATCAATCCTAATTACAACGGAGTGCTTTTAGAATCACAATCAAATCGGGCATTTGAGTAATTCTTTCAGGATCAGCAATATTATATACTAGCACATAGAGCATTGTAAGATTGAGGGATTATGTTATATACCTGTGAGACGAACATGATGTATGATACCAGAAGTGTAGTTTTTTAGGTCTTGAAAAGGATAGAGTTGACTGTAAACAAGGGAATCTCCAGAAGCTGAACGAGTGAGTGAAGCTCTTAACCTCCCATATCGAACAATGCTATCTACGGTATTGGGATTCAATGGATTTATGGTATCTCCAATTTGATAATCCCCTGCCAATTTCAAATTCGAATTCAAATTCAAATTATTAACAAGAAATGGGAACAGCAGAAAGGAGAACAGAGATGTGAGAAAGAAAGAGCAGACCTGTAATCCAAGAGATCCAAACAGAGTGATGAGCAGAAGAGAGGGAGACAGAGATTTGCTCTGGATGAAGCCCAAGAGCCTCCTTTCTGAGTCGAGGGTCAGATGGGGGCAAGTCCACCGCATTCCCACGAAAGCTCGGGTCCAGAGGGACAGTGACTGGCTTGAAGGGTCCCTCTAAAGTTGTTGGTATCCCTTTCCCTTCATCCTCACCAGCTCCTCCATGACACGACCAGCTTAGCAGCAGCAGCAAGAGCAGCAGAGAAGGAAAAAAAAACGCCTCAGCTTTAAGCCCAGGCTCCCAACCCATATTCTTAATTTTTAGTGGAGGAAATTAAAGAATTGATGGCTTCTTAATTATGTTATACAGGTATAGTATACATATAGCATGCAGGCACTGGTGTGGACTGGAGCAAGCAAGTCTAGAGAAAAGAGAGCGCCGGAGCAAAATTCAAAGAAGAGGAGAAGAAGAAGAATACATTTATTTATTTATTTATTTATTTATTTATAAGTAGTACTAGTAATATGGAGAGAGAGAGGGAAAGGAAAGGGAGCCAGGCAGGATGGCGAAGAATATTCGCTTCTTCCCTTTACTTACTTTAATAATTTCATTCTGACCAAGAAGGTAATAGCATTAGCGCGTACGTCATTGGGCCTTCCTTCAGACATCTGGATTCTTGCAAGAATGGGCCCGCAACGCAAAATTCTGCTCAATTTTTGCTGTCGTTTTAATTTTGGAGACTCATCAACTCAAAGCCTAGTTACACGAGGAGTGTAGTGTCCAAACCAACGAAACTAAATGTTACGAATCCACAAACCGGACCCATAATTAAACTACAAAACTCTCAATTAGACCAAATTACAAGACATGTAGAAGACTCCGTAGCATCGCATATCAATCAAATACATAAAATCTACTAGTTTTCAAAGTTTTTAATCCACGATCGTATGCGTATGCGTGCAAAGATCAAATTCAAATGTTGAACTTTCATTCAGCACGTCAAAGTCCACATTAGCTTCAGACAAAAAGCCTGAGATTTTTTTTGGCTTCACATGAGAAATGCGGATATGGTTGTTTGGAGGTTGTGGGTCGTCACCACTCACCACCTTTCTTTTTTCATAACCGTCCACATTTCATGCGACCAATCTATTAAAACTTACACATGTTCGGATTTCAAATTCTCCTATTTTTTTGCAAGCAATACCAAGATTGTCCAATGGCAATAATAAGTACTCTCATCTTCAAACACGATCAGAAGCATTAATTGACCAGCCAGCTCAGCCATGCAATGCAAGAGACTACTAGTACAAGAAAGCATATACCACTAATAAAAAAAGCCAAGTAATTCCCTCATGAACTTCTTGGCTGTTGTGTTGATAAGATTAGAGCCTTTCTAGTTTCTAGGGGCTGACTTACAACACAAACCTCGGTCAACAACACACCATTAGGAAACCAATACCAAGAAACATAAGTGATGAGTTCTCTAGATGTTACAACTTAAGGTAACATGTCTCCTACATCATTCATCAGAGAAGCATATATTTTAAGGTAACATGTCTCCTACATCATTCATCAGAGAAGCATATAACTTAAGGTAACATGTCTCCTACATCATTCATCAGAGAAGTATATACAGCAAGTTAGATAGATAATCTAGTCGCCAGGTTAAACGTAGTAAACTACTCCAGACATCCGTTAGAGAACCAACCCTCGTTCAGCTTCTAACACCTAGCTATTTGCTTTTCTTCTTAAGCAAAGCAGCTGCTGCCTCCGTGCATGTGCATCATCGCGTCGATGCAATCACCATCCTTCAAGTTAAGCTGCATACCGGCAAAAAAATCAAAGAGGATTAGAGAAAAACAAGTAGAAAGAAAACCTACATCTTGGCTATCTGAAAGTGACCAAAGTATAAGAAGAAACCACACAAAAAAGTTTGAGAAGAGCACCCTAATGGAGACATGACCAAGATTTTACATTTGAAAGAAATCAGATCATATGGAGGCTGCATGGCATGAATCGTGTAAAGAATGAGATACTATGCAGATTTAGATACATGACGAGAAGGCAATTTCAAGCATAAAATGCAATGAGAATCTGAACTGATATTGGTAACTTCCATATTGAGAATAAGAGAGCAATTGAGTACGCAGATTTTGGTAGGATGTTTATGTCTAAACAATTATCAAGCCCCTGAGTAAAAAAGAACTTACCCCAGCGGGTGTTGATCTACTGATAACGCGTCTGTCATCGTATAGAAATTGCACAGTACGATGGTCCAGTTCCCTTTTCTCACAATAAGCCTTCAAAAGCTTGTCTAGCTTCGCACGGTACTTTACCCTAAAAGTCATCACTTTTCCCTCCTAAACATATACACGTATAACAAAAACATCAGTAGGAGGAAACAAAAATTGTAATGTGATAATACAAAGCACCTCACAGCAATTAAACATAGTATGGCTGTAAACACATTGAACTTGGTGCAATGAAATATTTCCATTCTACGCATGCATCACAACACAAACTAGCTTGTTAGTCATGCCTTGAGGTCATCATAATAGCTTTAAGGAAAAATTGTACAAGAGGATGAGAATACGAAACCCACTGATAAAGAAACTGAGTGGCATAGAGTAAAGGAAAAAACTACTTCTATCAATTCATAGTCTTTTGAGTTTATAATCTATCATCTCCTTTGTCATAAATTATACATATATTATATGTATATGTCGAAGCTAATGCAAGATCAAGGAGTGAGGTGCAGTGTCATGAGATAGATGACACCCACATCCACTAGCCTCACGTCCTTCAGTGCGTGCAAGAATACAGAAAAACTGAAACAAAATTAACAAACCAAATACACAGAAATTACTCAGTTGTTTAGTTAGTTGCAGGTATGAGCGAAATGAAACTCGAGATCTAACTCTCTTACGTAATTAGCAGGTGTTGGCGAGTTGCAACAAAATTTCTCAGTTGTTCTATGGAGTGCATTTAATATCAAGCACACAATGCTACAAATCTTTACTAACTACTATAAAAAGGGCTCAAAACCACCAGATCTACAGGTGCCAGAGTAAACCATGAATGCCTTTCACCATCAATATGATCCAGACAAAAGAAATCCAAAACAACAGTCGATCACTCTAGAAAATAGGACAGTTGACCACAAAAAGGACAAAAATAGGTCCAATTCGTTCTTACAAAAATCAACCAAATAAAATATTGTAGGTCCGCAGCCCCACAAACAAGCAAGAAAAAAACGTTTGTCGCTTTAACCTTAAAAAAAAGAGTTGTTTTTCAAGCGCATCAAACACAAACAAACCCACAAACTTTAAAATAAGCTGCATCCATGGGTCCCCAAATTGGAAATAAACTATATGCAAAAGATCAACACAACATAAGACCCCATTCTCTATTTCCTTTGTTCATGCTTCTTGTTCTCGAAACACCTAAAGAGGAAGAAAAACCCCAAAAATATAAAGAAAGTAACTAAGGAACAACCTGGTCTCGCACCCTGACATTAATTGGAGGATGATCACCACCAGGTCCGCGAGCCATTCTAGAGAAATGGGTAATTGAAGTGGGTGACGGTAAATAACTTTAGACCTGGTCTCCCTTAAACGAAATGGTGTTTCAAAAATGGGAGCTTCAATTCAAGCTACATGCATCTTGAAAAAAGCTGAGTTGAACCGGCGAGCTAAGAATGGAGAACCAGAGTGTGATGAGGAAGAGAAACCCTAGAATCTGATGACTGATGAGAAAGCTGAAGAGGATGAATGGGAAAGAGAACCTTTTACACCAGACACTAGTACTTTTCCACAGCATACAAAGACAAAAAAAACTAATACCTGTACCTGTGTACCATGTGTTACTTACTAGTCAGTGTTTATGTACAAAAGAACTAAAGAGGGGGCGAATTTCGAAAGATTTGCTGAAAAGGAAGTAAAGAACAACTTATGGTGGGGTTTTCAGTATCTTTTCCGTGTGAGAGACGAGATTATTCAGCAGTTGAGTACACTTCAGTACAGCTATTTACTGCTTCACCCATTACTCCCTCAACTTTCTTTTTTTATAATGGGAGTCCTTCCACTATTTTCTTTTACGCAATTTCAACCTTCTCTTAACAAAGACTAGGTTTCCTTCCAAACCCTAATTGACAATATCCAAAATGTTTTCAGAATATTTTAAATATTAAATAATAAATTAGATGGAAAAAAAAAACACTAACGGCCGATCAGCCGACTAACCTCCTCCCTCGGCCGATCTGAGAAAAGGGAAAGAAAAGAAAGCCCATGCCTTAATGAGCCAATCAACCCAACGATGCTCCCTCAAGCAAATTGGATCAATAATAAATCTAGTTTGGTGGTTTATAGTTTTAGATTCGCGTTTGTTGATCATCGATCGCAATGACGCTTGCAAGTAATGGAGAAAGAAAGAAAAAACAGCTGGGGTTCAAAAAAATCTAGTTGTTACACCCAGCTGACCTTAAACCACCGGTTCCACTAGAAAATCAGTTAATCAAGGATGAAACCAGTCTGGTTCATATTCTACCACAAGCCAGTAGCAATAGCATTGGTTTTTTCCACTTCGATGACATGTATTGAATTCTAAACTTGAGCAGAAATGCTAGTTTTCATTTTGAGAATACTAAGAAGTGAAAGTTCACATCAGTAGAGTCAGTCTTTTAGTCCTACGGAGTAGTTCTTTACTTGCTGAATCAGCACACTCAAAAAGGCACCAAGCAATATGGTAAGGTGCTGCATAAAAAACTTGCACCCGTGTAAGAATAATTAATCCATCTGCAAAAAGTTGCTACCTTCCAGTATAGGAAATCCCAATTTACTTCACATTTCTAAAAATTCTGCAGACTGAATTGTCCTCGTTAGCTCCTTTAAATTGGCCAATAGGTTGCGTGGCCCTAAGCTCTTAACACCAATGTAGTTCAAAAGCTGCTCCAAATCCTACAACCATGGGGGATTTTTTGACCCATGATTTCAAATAAAAACAAAATCAGAATGGCAGAAGAAATGAGAGACTACAGAGAAGAACTTCTGATGAGCCTCTGTTCTAGGTATGCCTACTATGAAACAGTATACTAAACCTAAACAAGAAATACCCAGAACCAAGCCAGGAGAAAGATGGGGGACAGCATAGCTAGGATAAATTTACCTTGTTTAACAAGAATACAGCATAAGCAGCGCGTGTTGTGTCCTGGCCATCTAAAAAGAGAGGAAATTCAACCTGCTTCGTGCTCGCATGAGAGAGTATACTTGATGAAGAATCAGATGAAGGAGGTTCTATTGAAGGAGCGTAGTCATTAATATATGAATGAGAGCCACCCAAGTGCAGAGGGTAACGCAGAGGAACTTCTAAATAAGAAGCAATAAGTGAAACAGCCTGCAATGAGCCCAGGATACAGAAAGCATGCTTTAAAATATAGGACAAAATGCTAGCCAAACAGCTTCACAAAGTTTCCCAAACAGCACATTAAGTAATCAT
>NBIL01063554.1:0-10726 GCA_002752925.1 Viola pubescens var. scabriuscula | reverse complement strand
CTTCTGCTTCGACCAATATGGCAGAAAAAAACCTTAATTATAAGAAACTCTCTTTGAAAAAAGAAAGAAAGAAAGAAAGAAAAAGAAAAAGAAAAAGAGAGGAAAAGAAGGTGCCGTGGAAGAAGAGAAAGAAAAAAAAAAGAAAAAGAAAAAGAGGACAAAGACGAAGAAAAAGGAAAGGAAAAGAAATGGAAGATAGCCATAAGAAGAAAAAGATGTGATCGTTGGATCGGTCTTGCCTAAAAGGTAGAGTGATTCAATGGTGATGATGAGATTGAGATGGAAAAATGCCTAGTGACACGTGGAGGCTGACATGGACGAGGGAGGATGTGGCACGCTGACATGGCACGCAGACAGTCGTTGACGTGGCACATAACGGTGCCAGGTCAGGTTTCTGTAACGTTAGGGTTGTGATTGAACAATTTTGAGAAGTCTAGGGTTGAGATTAATTAACACTATAGTTCAAGGTTGTGATTAAACAAAACATTAAAGTCCAGAGTTGTTTTATATCATTTTCTCGAATTTTTATATTATTTTTTGAAAATATTTCTTTTTTTTGAATTTTTTTTCTTATTTTTAGAATTTTTTTAAAATTGTATTATTTTCTTAAAATATTATTTTAATTTTCTTAAATATTTATATTTTTTCTATACTGTAATTTTTTTTCTTATTTTTTGATTTTTTAATATTTTTAGAGCTCGAGGAAAAAAAACTTTGTATTTTGTCCAATATTTATATTTTATTCTGTATTTTTAGAATTTTTTTATATTTTTAATGTTTGAGAGAAAAAAAAAATGTTGTATTTTGTGTAGTAGATGTTAAACAGATATGAATCACCCAAGAGAAAACTTTTTATCCAATGGAGGAACTCTATTACCTTAGGGACAATAACACGTGACATTTACACACGCCACGTGTCACTGCGCCATTAGTGCTAATGGTACCACTTGAGCACCACATAAGAGAGTGCAAAAAGTGAGAGGATTCTAGTATTAGAGCACTTCTAATATCAATTACATTTTTTCTTCATTCATTTTTTTCAAGAAATAAAATAAAAATTTCTCCTATATTCGTGAAAGATTTTCAATCAAATTAATTTAGTTTTCATGTTCGTGAAAGATTTTCAATTATACTCTTACAATTATTAAATCTTATATTTTTTTAGTTATAGTAATAATTTAAATTTAAAAAATATTATTTTAACACTTATTTTTTAAAATTAGCAAAAAACTAACACCCAAACTAAAATATCAGAAAATATTGTAAGTTGTTATGAAATCTATTTTAATTTGTGACGACCTACATCTAAAGAGTCCAATAGAAATCAGACCCGCAACGCAAGGACGGATCGGTAATATTGTATAGGCATAAGTATAATGACAAAAATGAATATATAAATACTCAAAATAAAGAAAATTTATTATTTCCGCTAAAGTATTCTCTAATAGTAACCGACTCATTTTTGGTAATTCAAATATTGAATTATGTTAAATAGATATTTCCTTTGTCTTTTATTGATTGAGGTTTTGGAGGAGGGCACTAGAATTTAGGCAGTTTCCCTGATCTTTTCCAGCAAAGTTTAAATCCAATTTGATTTGAGAAATAAGATGAGATATACGGTACTAATCCAAAATCTTTTTTATTGTTTTTTAGTAGAAAAATCCAAAATGGATAGTTCTGTCGCTGAGTCAATGGTAAGTGAATAGTAAAATCTGTTAGAAAACAATCTCAAACAAACCCGATATACAATAGTTGATTGATATACGAGTAGTTAAACACTTTTATTGTTTAATGACTAAGAAGTGTAAAACATCCAGTAATTTAGACAAAAAAAAATTCCCCCATTTTAGGCTTGAGTTAGCCCTGTAACCATCTCGTCAAATACGTAACTCTTATTTCTACCTGAAAAATATAATTATACAAGTAGGATTGGTTGTTTGTAGAATGGCTAATAATAACATCAATTAATCAAAAGCTAAATAGGTTGATAAGATGAAGTCCAAACAATTAATACCAAAAAAATTACAAGTAATATTGTTCTTATAAAAATAATTAAGAGATTAACTTTTAAAACTATATGATGCTGTATATTATATAGCCATAATCTTTAATTTTCCGTAGGGGAAAACAACAACAACATTTATTTGTAACTTTAAAACTCACAACATCTTCGGTAAAAGAACCTAACGCACGTAACTAACACCAATTAGATGACGTGATTATTATTGCTGGTATATATTTTTAATTTTTTAATTTTTTATGACAACAACAAGAAAATAATAATAGTATATATAATGGGCTGGGCTGCTGCATCAAAGCCTGCCTGGTTTGAGGATGATGGGTCAGAGATCGGTATGGCAGGCGGGGCAAATGTTGGAGTTGAGGCCCATGTTGACCCCGCAATGCTCTTGGGCCAGATAGAAGACCGAAAGCTTGATCCGTTTCTTGGTGTAGAAATCCCGAACACATTGGCAAGTTGCCTCGGCCGTCAGGCTATGTGATTTAAGAGTCCTGAGGCCGATGCAGCAAGAGTAGTTCGGTGGTGTACTAGTGCAAGCAAGCAGGTTGGAGTTCACCAAGAAGCACGGCGGATTAAACGTGGCGCTGCCTTGCTTCGCTCCGGTTAGCAGCACCATTACAATTACAAGCATAACAACATTAACACCACCGCTCCCCAAATTACTCATCTTTCTTGATTGATCTTCTTGTTATCTTTTTTTTTTGTATATATAGTGGACTGGAGGGTAACTAAGTTGACAATGTTCCTCTGCTTAATTGAATTAAATGGGCAGGAATTGAAGGAGGCCTACCTAGCTGGTACTATAGAAGTACCATTTTATTCTAAGTTTCTATAGTACAAAAATTAAAGGCAAATTTATGTGGGTTTTGGACTTTTTAGCGGGCGTTTGGCATGTGAAGTAATTTAGGATTACTTTCAGAGGCGGAATACAGGGTGGGTTAGGGGTTTAAGCCGGTCCAACCCTAATTTAATTTTTTAAATATAGAGATACCTATTAATTGTTTATTTATTAATAATTGATTAACTAGTAATGAGCGTTAAAATATTCAAAATTTAAATCTACGAAAATAGTAAGAAAATATTGGTATATATCTTAACAAGTTATACTTTTACTAATAAAAAATACTATTGTATTTAGTTTATATACTTATTTGGTACGATTAGAATTTTAGGAAAATTAAAGTTTCAAATTTAAATCAAATCGAAATTTTTATTTTTATTTCAAAGTTGAGTATTTTATTCCCAGCAATCGTATTGGTGTAGTTGTTTTGTTATTTCTTTCATTTTGATATAAAAAATATTAGTATACATGTACAATTATTAAGTATTTCGTTAATTAGTTGAAGACGTAATATTTTTTTTGTATATTAATGTTAGCCCACTTAAGAAAAAAAATCTAGCTCTGCCTCGTCAAGGTAATTCTAAAATCCTAACTTCCCATTATTTGGTACTCATAAAACTAGATAATTTTAAGAATTTTAAATTACCTTAAAAAACTATTTTCCTCAAATTAGGTAAAATATAAGATAAAATGAATATACTTCCAAAATAGATATTTTAGAATACCCTTAATAAGGGAGAATGGACTATATTTTTATGATAAAATTATCCCTCGACTTCTAAGAAAATGAATACACACGTTTGCAAAATAAATTGCAAAAATAAATAAGCTTTCATATTTTGTCACGCTCCACTTAATCCCTCTACCTTTTCTTTGGGAATAACCGGCCTCTCCCATTCTTTCAATTAATTTGTCAAACACAGACAGGTGAGTCTCTTTCCTTTTCTTTTCTGTTATTCCAATTAATTCTAATTCTTTTGTTCTCATTTAGCACCAAACATCCATCGTCTCACTTGTCCTTTTTCAATCCTTAGCTTCAATATAGTTTTTTTCTCATTTCTCATATTAAATTTTAATACTAACCAAACAAGATAAAAATAAAATCTCATAGAATCTTATAAAGTACAATAATTTTTTATTCATAGAAATCGTTAGGTAAAAAACAAGATGAAATAATTTTTAGTCCATTCGAAAATTTCTAAATTTCTTATGGTTCCTCGCGGGTATTTAAACATGCCATAAATGTCATTTATAGACATGTCCATGGGCTTTAACTTTTAAGCCCACAACGTAACTACTACTAATCTCTTAATTCTCCAATGTGGGCTTTATTCTACTGGGATGATGGGATCAAGTAATTGATAACTTTCTGTTAACTTCAATGCACTTTTATTTCTTACTGTAGTAAAAAAATTATTCACTACTAAATCAAGTCTGCGACTTCCAGTCCGGAGAAGGAGCCAAAACTATATCATTTTTTACTCGAAAGGGCAGAGAAAAAAAGAACAACGCAAAACTATTATGTTATTTACTCTCTTTTTCCCTTTATGGTATACACCAATATTTAGTTATCGTAAATTGTTCGACACTTTATTCATTAAAAAAGATTAATGGTTTGATCATTGCGTATAAGATTATAAGATTACTCTCTCGTAACATTGTTCAGGACAAAAAAAAAGATACAATCAATTATATCATTCATGGAGTCATTTTTTTAAAAATAAAAATTGATAGCAGATTCAAGAATTTACTTGGGCGACCTTTTGTTTTGCTGGCGGAAAGTCAATTTTGGCCTAATTGCGTGTTGGTAAATTGATTACAACGTACTTGGTATGAGAAACTTACTGAATTTTTTTTAGGGGTAAATTGATTAAGACGTGCTTTGAGGATATGCCAGTTGCCTCCTTGCCTTTTCCTTGCATCATTTAGCTCTGCAGCTCCCATCACAAATTCGGCAATTCCTGTCATATCCCCTTTGTTAGTAACGAAAGTGTATACCAAGAAGTCCAAAGTTCATTACGGTACAAACATTATTAGTTCTAATCCGATATCTCTATTTCAGATACTAGCAAAAGAAAAAAATATAGAAAATATTTCATAGTATATTCAACGTGCTAGGGGCCAAGGGCCCAAGACAATACTATAAAAAACATAACTAGAAAAAGTCAAAGAAGAATGAGAAAGATGCATTATATTATTTTATTTCTCTCGGTTCATACGAAAAAGTCACATTACAATTTACATAATTCATACTTCATAATACCACTATTTATGGGCATATTCTGTGATCCACCATAAGTATAGCCGCGATACAAAAATACGTCACAAGAACAAAGTCAAATGAATCAAATTGATAAACAAAACACCCATTTGCATCCATCCCCAAAAGAAAAAAAACAAAGCCAACCTCTCTTGTTTATTCAACAAAGTCTCCTCATCCTTTCCTTCCTCTTAAGAGCCATTGTCATTTGTCAGTTCTCCTCCTCCATAATCTCTTCCAATTTTCAAAAGTTACCAAGTACACTGTTTCATGTTGCCAGATATTTTGCTTTCTTAGTCTTTGCTACCTATTATATAAAGAAACCCAGACACACGTTTACCAGCATCATCTCCTTCAACATTTTCTTCAACTTTTGCTATTTGCTTTGAAAGAGAGAAACCAGAAAGTGCTGTAATGGCAGCTCCTCGTCTTCTCTTCGCTACGCTCGTCCTGTCCTGCTTGGTATGGTCTATTTCTGGAGAAGTCCTCTTCAGTACCCTGCAAAGATCTCTTATAGTCACTGCTTCACCAAAAAATGGAACAGGTAAAAATAAAACACAACTCTGTTCCTGTAATCTTCTGCAAAGTTCTTTTTTTCTTTCTTTTTTCAATCTTGGACTTGTGTTTTTCCATATCAAGATCTAACAAGCAAAAGCTCATATCAATTTTGCAGTTTTGAAAGGTGGAGAGGACAAGATAACTGTGACATGGATTCTGGACCAGACCTTACCAGCTGGGACTGATTCAGCCTACAAGACCATCAAGGTCAAATTCTGCTACGCACCCATTAGCCAAGTGGACCGTGCCTGGAGGAAAACAGTGGACATCATGGCCAAGGACAAGACTTGCCAGTTCAAGATCGTCGCTAAACCTTACAACCCAAACAACAAAACTGTCCAAAGCTTTGAGACGACAGTTGAAAAATTTGTGCCCACTGCCACTTACTTTGTCCGGGCCTATGCACACAACTCCGATGACATAGTGGTGGGTTATGGTCAAACTACAGACGCTCTGAAAAAAAACAACCTGTTTAAGGTCGAGGCAGTCTCTGGTCGTCACTTGTCAATGGATATTGCCTCAATTGTCTTCAGTGGGTTCTCTGTTGTGGCTCTGTTTGGGTTTTTCATCAATGAGAAGAGAAAGGGCAAGAACGCTCAACAAAAATGAAGTGAAGCTCATGGATGAATTTGTATGCTAGTTGCTGGGATTTAAGCTTTTGTCTCTGTTTAATTATTTTCATACTTTCCATGGTGATTCCAAGGATGAAAAGAAATGTCTGTTTCTAGTAGAGGGAGGGGAATCTAGGGTGGAATGAGCAGTTTCATCCTTTTAGGGTGAAATGTTATCACTACTTTTGTATTTCTACTGTAAGAAAGTGAAAGAATACTTATTTTCCTATCAAGAATGTGTAAGAATGGCAATCACCTTCAAATCATGTCAGCAAAATGTTTCTATATGAACAAGAATCTCAGAATGCCAATGAATCTTGGATAACTAGTTTATCAAATATTAGCTGTAACAGATCCATTGACTTTCAATTCTCAACAGTGACACGGGATAACAAAAGAAAGGAAAAGAACCAGCTGGTATAAGATAATAGATGAGAACCAGATCATGAAGCCTTAAAATAGATTGAAAAATGGATCAATAAAGAACTTGCATTGTTGAAGGACAATAGTATAATGTATTAAGATAAAGATAACAGAAAGTCACCACCTTTAACATCCAGAAGCGGTGGCCCAGCACAGCAGTGATGCAACAAAAAATATTTCATTACCCTCCAATATCCTTGGGGATGACGAAGGCAGTTGTCTGCACAACAGAAGCACAGATCAACATCTAATACATCACTCTGGAATAGTGGAACTTCAACAAAAACCTCCCTGGTGGCATATGAGTGATATCATCAGCGTTATAGGTTGACCTACTTTGCAATTATTAGCTCAAGCTGCAACACGATACAAAGCCACTGTCACCCTTGTTTAGAGTTTTACATACTAACCTGGGATGCACCGGCACCAGCAATAATTGAGTAAGCAAAAGTATAACCTGGTAAAAAATAGTCAGAAATTACAACAAGCTACAAAAAATTGATATCCTTTGTTGAACAATGAAGCTCGTTAGACAAAGTTCAAATCGAATATTCCACCTTCTGCTCTCGCCTTTTTTCATTACGAACTAAAAAATAAAAAAATAAAAAAATCTATCTTAAGCATACAATAATCCTCCAATTTACTGGACATTCTGATTCTTTACCATAATAGAGACGAGCACAAATGATCTGTTTAGAGAGTTCAAAATGCACATTTGCATTCCAAAAGACGAGCATGAACAGCTATAACAAATATCATTAAGAAGATAAAGCCTCTTGTAAATCACAATGTACAAGAAAAATAGATGTACATGTAAAGTAGAACAAAGTTTACAAACCTAACTAATCAGCCATTGCCTTCAATACCCCTTTATGGAGGGAAGAAAGGCACATCACACCACACCTCACCAACCTGATCTCTTGTTGAGCTCTTCCAAGCCTAAATTCTCTAGTAGCTTCTATAACACAGCGCACATGCATTCCATTTTTATTATAGAATGTGTAATTCTAACCACCAATATTCTCTGAAATTGGGTCATGGGTTAAAAGGCATATTAGTGCTCTGCATTCTACCGGAACCAACGAGCAATAACCTATTGTCAAAGACATCAATATGTCCAAATGCATCAGTACCAGGAGGGCACTCCAGAGCTGCTTCAAAGGACCTATGGTGTACTCCATGGGAATCAATTGAATACTGCCCTTCGTGATCATGTCCAGATAAGCAGAGCTTCACACAATTGTACTTGTGTATCACATGCATTACTTCATCATAATTCCACAGAAGTGCTTCAAAAGATGATACCCCTGGGTCTAAGGGAAGGTGACAACAAACAACCACTTTCTGAGTTAACTTTGTTGCATCCTGAAGTACAGCATCCAACCATTCTAGTTGCTCCCTCCCAACAGCTCCATTGAACATAACAAACCTCCTATCAAGGCCCGACAAACCTTCTGGGCTATTCTTTACTGAATTTGGGTTCTTCTCTCTTAGAAATTCCATTGCCTGCGATGTCTTGGGATTATCTTGAGGCCATCCAACTGCACTGATATCATAACCATCTAGTACAACAAATCTGTATTCAGGAACAGGCGAAAAATCATAGTAGGCATGACCATCAAGACTTTGAATCTTCAACAGTGGGAGTAATTTGTCACGGGGAAGATTGTAGAGGCAGTGATTACCAATCATGTGGTAGACAGGACCGTTGAATTTCTCAAATTCACCAACCACTTTCTTCACAGCATAAAGGGATTGGTCTTGGGGACATTTCCCATCGACAATATCAGCGAAATTCAGCACAAAGTCAAGCTTTTTTTGGTTGTTCCACTTCTCTACTGCCCTTTGCAGAACGTGAATGCTATGTCGATAATATCGGGGAACACCAATGACTGAATGACCATCAGGAATGTCAGCATACTGAACATCAGCGATAACCCCGAAGGAGAAAAGTGGTTGGTTCCCCTGTGCACTTGCTAATCCACTCATGCATCCCATAGCTTAGCTACAGATTTCCTACCAATCAAAATTATGGATCACTATTAGCCAAGTTTCGTAAGAAAGGCCACTGAACATAAAGCTTTCAGTCATCCATGCTAGAATAGTACATGTTCTTTTGAAATATAAACAAAATATTCAAACATGCCACATTGTGTCTTAAATGAATCCTTTATTTTTCAAGAATAAAGACGAAAAAAGTTCACAGATGTGGAACAAGTTAACCCAAACAGCGAAGCATAAAATTTCATAGTACTCCTAAGCAAATAGCAATTGAGGCACCTCATTCAAATACCCTAACAAATATGATCGTCTTCAACAACATAGGATTGAAGCATTCTGTGATATAATGGATAATGCAATCACCTGGTATTGCCCAGCAACTGCAGGGAAGACACAAACATCATACAACAACAATGTAGTAATAAAGAACACCAATCTTATGTTGTAAGACTTTAAACACCTTTTATTTTCCGCTATAGCCATGAATGAACCTATCCATAACTTTTGGAATACAGGACCCATCTTTCCAGAAGTTGTAATCTTTAATGAATTTAGTCGAAAGTGACTGAAGTTTAGAAGACACGCAAGAATCAGAAGGAACAGGCACCACCACATTGAGAAACAAAGCAAAACAGGGAGAGCCTAAACTCATATACTTCACATCAAACAATGAATATTCCGAGGATAAGAAACGTACAAAAGAGAAACAGACAACCCAGAAGAAAGGAAGAAGAGTGAAGAACCTGTTGGTGGACGTGGTTTGCTGGAGACGAGCTATCAATGAAAAGTGGTCAACTGGGCTTGTGGTTGCGATGCTTGTTGTGCTGCGTTTTGATTTTGATTTTGGCTTTAAAAGGTGAAAAACAGGGTCAGAGTCAACGTCGAGAATGAGATGGGAAAGCCGCGAGACGAACTCCACTGCCCCGCCACGCCCACCTCGTGTCTTTCGCCACTTTTTCTTTTTTCATTACTTCAGAAAATTACTTTAAAAAGGAAAGAAAAAAACACGAGGCCGGCGGGTTGAGGCAGAGTTCTGGGAGCATGATGATGAACATGGCGTTCCAAGAAGGTTATTAATTTTGTACGATAGTCTATTCTATAGTCTGAAAACGAAAAATATCTAATATCAGAAATATCTACCTATTATTTCGGTGTTGTATCTTAAATAAATATATATAAATTATATACTCTAATACTTATAAATAAAATTAATAATGCAATATTCAAAAATTAAACACTTAAGAGAATGATTATTCAAAATTTCATCATCAAGTATTAATAATCTATATCTATCTATATAAATATAAAATCTATTTGGTGAAAGTTTGCACGAGACTTGAGAGGAAACCACCTAGGATGCATGAATTCTTTCCGTTATGCCATTTGTCATTTTTAAATTTCTAAAATGTTGACATGTGACATATAATAATTTTAAATTCTATTTATTTAATAGTTTAATGCTATTATTTTTAACTTAATGAATGTATTAGATAACATAACTTTTTTTGTGAGCTCAATTAAATTATATATTTATTTATTAATTTTAATGCAATTTATGACATAACTTTATAACTTTTCACTTTCACTATTAAGACAAGGTATTGGCCCGCACGTTGCGCGAAAGATAAAATTGTTATTTTTTGTTATGGATATGTTGTTTGTAAAAAAAAAAAAATAGTGAGTTTATGAATTAACATAATTTTCTTTTAGTTTATTAAAATTTATATATTTTTTAAGATGTTTTCTTACGACATGAGATTGTTGTATGAATGTAAATTTGAAGTATGTGTGTTATCATTTATAAATAATTTATGGAGGAATAATTAGTTAATGCATTGAATTTTATTTTTTCCAATTGAATATAACTTCTTATTGTTTGATTTATATATATTTTTAATTTATTGTACTATTATTAATTAAAAAATTATTTTATAGTATTTTAAGTTACAAATGCGTTGAGTAAGTTTACGAATGAAGTTAAATTTTTTTAACTATAATTACTGAATTTATAT
>NBIL01063452.1:0-16443 GCA_002752925.1 Viola pubescens var. scabriuscula | reverse complement strand
CCTCGTGTTACGTTTCTGTGCATTTGTTCCAAGTCATACATCCAGGGCTAGATTTCATTCCTTCCAATCCCCGTGTTCGACCCTGTTACCACTCATACGTAAATTATTTGTGCATCTAGGCATCAGGTTTTCTTTAGTATTTTTGACGTATTTCGACGACGCATCAAATTTTGGCGCCGTTACCGGGGATTGCAATAGAACTGATCTCTTTTATTTGTGTGTATGACCAGGAGATCTGCACCAGATCTCATACCATTCGACCTCGAAATCAGACGAACAGAAAGAAGAATTCGACAATTAGCAAGACAGTCATTTGCCCAACACAATCTTGGTGATTTTTTTCATCAAGGCCTCGACGAGCCTGAGCCTGTCGTGCCCCCCGATACCTGTTATGGCTGACCCAACACCTAGAGGGCAAGCTGCCCCGGTTAACCAAACCATCGAAGGTCTCAACGCTGCCCATGAGCAACCCAGCAGTTGCATAGTCTGGCCAGATGTCCCCTTCGACTGACCCTTAAGTCAGCCGTTATGCACCACCTCCCCATTTTCCATGGAGTTGTTAAAGAAAACCCACATCAGCATCTTCAACAGCTGCACTCCATTTGCGAAGCTATGAAGCCAACCAACGTCCACATCGACCATACCAAGCTGCGCGCTTTCATGTGGTCTCTCAAGGATGGAGCTAACAATTAGTTTTACGATCTTCCTCCGATATCTATCAACTTTTGGGCAGAAATTTCTAAAGCATTCACGGACAAATACTTTCCAGCGTCAATAGCAAGTGTCACACGCAAGCAGCTAGTGTCTATCGTTCAATGGCTTGTCAAGTCAAAAAAGGATAAGGAGGATAAGGAGGATCGCGAGATCTTTGATATGTTTAGCAAAGTGATTGTCAACATCTCATTACTGTAAGCAGTCAAGAACGTGCCTAGATATGCTAAGTTTTTGAAACAGTTGTGCACAAACAAGTGAAAATTGGCCGAGGTCAATAATATAAGCGGGGGGATCAATGTCTCTGCCCATATTCAGCAAAAAAATCCACCCAAGTGCAAAGATCAAGGGATGTTCATTATTCCTTGTAAGATTGGCACAATCGACGTTGGCAAGGCCATGTGCGATTTAGGGGTAGGCATCAACGTCATACCCTTGACAATCTACAACAGTCTAGGCCTCAGTCCACTGAAAAGAACCCGACTTGTCATCCAGCTGGCTGACTGATCAGTCGTCTACCCTGAGGGTGTTATCGAAGATGTCTTGGTGCAAGTGGGCGAATTTTTATTTCCAGCAGACTTCTATGTCATTGCCATGGAGACTCCACCAAGCCCTCAGATGTCCTTCTGGGATGACCATTCTTAGCCACTTCCAGGGCCAAGATCGATGTCCATTATGCTTCTATCTCTCTCGAATTCGATGGAGAGATCATCAAATTCAACATGTTTGAATCCATGCGATATCCTTCTGAATTCTCTAGTGTGAATTATATTGATGTTATCGATCCATATGTTGATGAAATAGCTGACTTGCACTCTACTGACCCTTTACAGATTGCCCTCGATAGGAGCATCACACCTACGACACTAGATGTCCTGGCCTCGACAGTAGAAACTTCACCAGAGTTGCACATTG
This sequence comes from Viola pubescens var. scabriuscula, assembly GCA_002752925.1. Lineage (NCBI taxonomy): Eukaryota > Viridiplantae > Streptophyta > Magnoliopsida > Malpighiales > Violaceae > Viola > Viola pubescens. The sequence goes on along the minus strand of NBIL01063452.1, from coordinate 14,817 downwards.
TTGTTGCCGCTTTAGAAGAATAACCCTCCATCACCTCTATCTCCCCCACAATCTATCCTTACCATACAGGCCACTCTAAGCTTCCTTCCTCTCTAGTCCAGGCCCGATCCTTGAATTAAAGACTTTTCCTATCCATCTTAAATATGCCTATGTTGGTGCCAACGATTCCCTCCCGGTCATCATATCTAACAAGTTGGCTATAACCGAAGAGATAGAGCTGATTTTCTTACTCAAGGAATTCAAGCAAGCTATCGGATGGACTATCGTCGACATCAAGGGCTTATCGTCGTCCTTGTGCACTCACCGAATTCATCTAGAGGATGCTACCAAGACCGTCCGCCAACCTCAGTGCAGATTGAACCCTCCTATGATGGAGGTTGTGAAAAAGGAAGTCGTGAAGTTGCTTGATGCAGGCATCATTTACCCCATCTCGGACAACCCTTGGGTGAGTCCCGTCCAGGTCGTGCCTAATAAATATGGCATTACTATCACGACTGGGCAAGACGAAGAATTGATTCCCACGAGGATCCAAAATGGGTGGCGCGTTTGTATTGACTACCGTCGCCTAAATCTTGCCACGAGAAAGAATCATTTCCCTCTTCCCTTTATTGATCAAATGCTAGAGTGTCTCATGGGCAAGATGCATTATTGCTGTTTGGATGGCTATTCCAGCTTTCACCAAATTCCAGTCGCCCTAGAAGACCAGGAGAAGACCACATTCACCTGCCCCTTTGGCACTTTTGCCTATAGACGGATGCCTTTCGGTCTTTGCAATGCCCCTGCCACCTTCCAGCAATACATGGTGAACATTTTTTTTGAATTTGTGGAGGATTGTATTGAGGTGTTCATGGATGACTTCACAGTTTATGGCAACTCTTTCCCTGAATGTCTCTCCAATCTGAGGAAAATTCTACAACAGTGTGTCGAGACCAATCTTGTGCTTAATTTCGAAAAGTGTCATTTTATGGTGGATCAAGGCCTCATCCTAGGCCATATTGTCTCAAGAAGGGGGATCCAAGTAGACAAAGCAAAAATTGAAGTGATAGAGTCCTTGCCCTATCCCACCTGTGTTAAGGATGTGCGCTCTTTTCTTGGGCAGACTGGTTTCTACAGGCGGTTTATCAAGGATTTTTCAAAAATTTCTCAAGTTATGTGCCGGCTGCTTCAAAAAGATATCGATTTCATTTTCGATGATATTCCGATCATTCCGCTCTTAGATGTTTACTGACCAAGGCCGATGCCAAGCCCCGCCTCATTCAATAGATCCTTCTTCTTCAAGAGTTTAATCTTCTAATCAAAGACAAGAGAGGAAGGAAAATCAGGTAGCGGACCACTTGAGCAGGTTGGCAGCCCAAGAAGACGATTCTCTAATTCCTATCCGTGATAACTTCCCGGATGAATGCCTATGTCTTGCCCAAGCTGTCCAATTTCCATGGTTCTCCGACATCGCCAATTTCTGTGCTACTAGTTCTTATCCCGCCGATGCCTCGACATCTGAACGCAACAGAATTAGGAAACAATCCAAGTACTACATCTGGGACAACCCTTACTTATGGAAGCACTGCTTAGACTAGATCATCCGACAATGTGTGACCATGGATGAGGTGCCCTCGATGCCAGCTACATGTTTTGCGCGTCGTGCCCTCGATGCCAAGTGACAAGCAATATTGGAGCCAAAAATCAAATGCCCTTGATGAATATCCTCTCTTGCGAGATTTTTAATATTTAGGGCATTGACTTCATGGGTCCTTTTCCAAGCTCTTTCGGCCATACTTACATTCTTCTTACTGTCGACTATGTCTCGAAATAGATCAAGGCAAAGGCTACCAAGACAGACGACTCAAAGGTGGTGGTCAACTTTCTTCGTACTAATATTTTCAATAGGTTTAGAACCCCTCGTGCCCTAATCAGCGATAGAGGGATACATTTCTGCAATCGGGTTGTCTCTTCACTTCTAAACAAGTATGGCGTGACTCATCAAGTCTCCACGGCTTACCATCCCCAGACCAATGGTCAAACCGAAGTCTCCAACCGCGAGATCAAATCTATCCTAGAGAAAACGGTCAATCAATCTCGCAAAGATTGGAGTCTTAAGTTGGATGATGCTCTATGGGCCTATCGTACAACCTTCAAGACCCTGATTGGGATGACGCCATATCATCTCGTCTATGGCAAGCTATGCCATCTGCCAGTTGAGCTTGAGCACAAAGCCTTTTGGGCAATCAAGAAACTCAACATGGATCTGGAAGAAGCCGGGAAACACCGTCGTCTACAAATACAAGAGTTGGAGGAATTGAGGGATGATGCATATGAGAATGCCCTAATCTTCAAGGGCAAGACCAAAATCCAACACGATAAACTTCTATCTCAAAAATCTTTCACTGTTGGCCAAAAGGTCTTATTGTACAACTCTCGCCTCCGTCTTTTTGCAGGAAAACTTAAATCCAAATGGGTAGGTCCATATATTGTCACGGTTGTTTTCGATCATGGTGCCATTGAAATCCTAGATCCTAGGAACAGAGAAATTTTCAAAATAAATGGTCACTGGTTGAAGCCTTTCTTTGAAGGATTCAAGCCATCCACAGTTGAGGATATGGAGGTGGTCGAACCACCCATCCAACCCTCGACAGTAGAACTAACGTCGAGGCCTGGACGTTAATGAAAGCCAAGCATTGAGGGATTCCATGTGCCGTTCTACCCTTTTCTCTCTCTCATCTCTTTTGATTTAATGCCTTGACTATTTTCATTTATTGCTTTGACGCCTTCTTATGCTTTGTTTTGTTCAGCTTTTTATGTTTCCTATGCTAGCTTTGTCTCTTAGTTTTATTTTTATTTATTTTTATTTCTTATCTAACCACTCCTCATCATTACTCCCTCTTTCCTATCCCCACTAGTATTTCTTTCATTAATTATCTTGTCCCCTTTCTTAGCTATTTATATTTATTAATTGCATTTATCTTCCCTTTATTCTCTATTTTTGTTTTATCTTCCCCTAACCCCCTTTTTGAATTTCAAAAAGGATGTTAGCTTTTTCTTTTTTTTGTTTATCAGGCGCAGACTTGGGAATTCAGGAGCTTCCCTCCCTCTCCCCTTGCGACACGTGGCAAGCAAAGTGGAACCAAATTAAATCTTTTCTCTCTCTGTGCTTTCCTTTGCCCTACTCTTTCCACTTCCCTATCTTGTAAGAATTGCCACACCCACTTTCCATACACGTTTTCTATTTTCCTTGTACTATCAACTCCACTCCTCTCCCAATCAAACACGTAACCACCATCAGTACACTCTCATCAACTCACCCATTCCTCCTTAAGCCATGGTCAGAGTTAAGATTCCCATCCAAAAACCTAAAGGAGACCCATATCCTAGAGGCTTCGCATCAAGCAGCTCAAACTCTTCCTCCTCCTCCCACACAGAATCCCACTCTCCCCCAGAGTCGTCTCTCCCATCGTTGCCATTCTTCCTGACAAACCCATCCCGAAAATAGAACCACACTCACCGGCACCACCACCGTCTTCAGCGCCATCGGAGAAACCAGACTCAAACTCCTCCTCCGACGAGATCGAAATCACAGGCTCAGTCCCTGCAACGTCCACCATGACTAGATCTTCTTGTTGTGCAAATTATGTTGAACAATATTCGAGGACGAATCTTTCCGAAAAGGGAGGGAATGATACGATCCCAAGTCGCATCATGAATCCCAATTACCGTCAAGTGTTTTGTTGGCTATAGACGCATGAAATGGAGCCAAGGGTGGCGCCAATACGAGTTCTTGAAGACTCAAGCATAAACGTTTGTATCAACATGGGATTTTTGCAACTTTTGCCCATGTGTCGAAGGAGGCTTGCTCGCGTGCGAAGACGGAGCCAAAGTCCTAGTCGGCATAGGACTAGGAGGCGCAGATCCTACTCGGACTCGAATACGGACTCTCGGACACGCATTGGCTTGGCCAAACCTTGGGCCAAGTTAGGACTTCTATTTGGATTAGGACTCACGTGCCTTGTTGGTACCATGTGCCTTCTGTGTGCCTTCCGTGTGCCTTCCATGGGCCTTAATTGGCTGCACGCCTTGTGGGCCGCGCATGCCTTAGGCTTGGCCAAACGACCAAGTCCTTCTTAGACTACAATTAGGTTTCTTTATTTTCCATCTTACATTTCATTATAAATAGGGCCTTTGGCCGCACATTGTAAAGCATGATGACTTTTATGAATAAGAATTGATCCTTGTGGATTTTGTGAGCATGACTCCAACCTAAGTTCATGCACGAGCTATTAAGTAATTAAAAGTTCCCTGTAATTAAAAGTCCGGAAACTTTTAATTATTTAAGTAAAAACTGAATTCTCACCCATCAATTCTTTAGTCGAGGTTTGATATCACAAGTTAATACTTGGTCTAGTTTGACCCTTTAGCTTGAAATTGACTAGGTTGATTAGCCGTGTGGTAATAGGTCTTGGTTTACACACGTTAAGTTTTATTCCGCAAGTTGAAATCCAAACTTGAACAACGATCAAGGTTTATTGAAAATCCGAAGCATCGAGGATCGTATCATTAAAGCCTAAGATTTGAGAGATTTAATTATTTGGTAGACTTTCAAACCCTAATAAATTCCTAGAAATATAGGAAGCTTTTTTTAAAATTTACTGTACCTTTAATTAATTTTCACAATCCGCCCAGGTATCATCAAAACGTTGTAAGGAAATCTTTTTAAGTTTTAAGCTACTTTAACCTTTTAAATTTCAAGTTTAGTGGTCTATTTGTTGTGAATTCTATTATTGGGGAAATTCTCAATCGTCTTTTTTAAACACGACACTATTATTATTTGAGTATTGTTAGACAGTAGATGACTCTTTAAAACTTTATTTTTTATTATTCTTTTCGAACATGATATTATTCTTATTTGAACATTATTGGACCTTAGAAGTAGATATGATTATGTAAATGTAGTATTTTTAGGCTCCAATGCAAGAGATAGCAGATAACTTTGATTAAAGTCAATGAGAAAGCACAGAAGAGGTATTTTGAGATTCAAGTTTTGAAGGGTGGGTGCCTTAAATTGGAGACCTTGACTTAGGGTGGGTGCCTTAAACTGCACTAAATACAATTTATATGATAACCATAAACTTACTAGCATTTCTATAATCACCCCATTTGACTAACTTTTATCATCCCTTGGGAAATACAACACAAAAAGTGCATCTAATCAGGAAAATGTAAAGCAATACTACTTAAAGTACTGATTAAACTGTCCTCAAATCTCAGAAGCAAACAAAACTTGGATTTGTTTTGGGGGATTTGCACAATGAACAAATCCAGCAGGCTCATTACAGGAAGATGCTCGGTCCTCTGCGTTACCGTTGCGATACTTTTGCTTCTTTTAGCCTTAAAAATTTACCAAGCAGCAAACTTGGGTTTCTTTGGAGGATTTGCAGCAATTCAGGCCTCAAGAGGAGGAAGAGGTCAGATTTTTTCTTAATTAGTTCTCAAATAGTACATTTGCTTACTGATATACTACATTTTTCCCCTCGGGAATCTCAGTCCCAAGAAGCAGAAAGTAAAGATTTTCTTGTCATTCTATTTTTTATACTAATTTGGTTCTGTTTTGAGCAGGCGCAGCTCATGACATGCTTCTTGGTGGACTTTTGGCTTCAGGATTTGATGAAAAGTTCTGCATAAGCAGAACACAGTCTGCCTTTTACCGCAAGGCTTCGCTCCAGAAGCCTTCTCCATATCTCATCTCAAAGCTGCGCAGCTACGAAGATCTTCACAAATGTTGCGCACCCTACACAGAATCCTACAACAGAACGGTGAAACTGATCGATTCTGGCGATATTAAACATCCCATGGAATGTAAATATGTTGTCTGGACACCTATCGCTGGGTTGGGGAACAGAATTCTATCAATCGCTTCAGCATTTCTCTATGCACTTCTCACCAACCGGGTCCTGCTTATCGAACAAAAACAAGAGTTGGCTGATCTTTTCTGTGAACCATTCCCGAACGCGTCATGGCTCCTGCCAGTTGATTTTCCAGTAGAGTTTGGCCAATTGAATAAAAACAGCGAGAATTGTTATGGAAAATTGGTACAGGACAGAATCAGAAATGCTTCAGCAGTGTGGACACCAGAGTCTATTCTTTATCTACATTTGATGCATGATTATAATGTTTATGACCAACATTTTTTCTGTGGTGAAGAACAAATTCTTTTAAGACAAGTCCCTTGGTTGATCATGAGAAGCGATAACTACTTCGTCCCGTCTTTATTCCTGATGCCATCATTTGAGCAAGAACTACTTCAGCTATTCCCAGACCAAGAAACTGTTTTCCATCACCTGGGTAGGTATCTTTTCCACCCCTCAAACCAGGCATGGGGACTTATTATGAGGTTCTATCAAGCTAATTTGGCAAATGCAGAGAAGAAAATAGGTCTTCAGATCAGAATAATCAGCAAAAATACCCCATTGCAAGTAGTCATGGATCAAATGTTAAGCTGCATCAGAAAGGAAAACCTGCTGCCAGAAATTGACACGAATGGTTCTGTACCTGTAACTTTTTCATCAGCAGAAAACCCAATTTCCAAATCTGTTCTAGTAACATCTTTGTATCCACAATTCTATGAGAAGTTGAAGAGTGTGTATTGGACAAGATCAACCACGACAGGAGAAGTAATAGGGGTACACCAACCAAGCCATGAGGAGAATCAAATATTTGGAGACAACGTGCACAATATGAAGGCTTGGGCTGAGATGAATCTTCTTAGCTTATGTGATGTGCTAGTTACAAGTGCTTGGTCAACATTTGGTTATGTTGCTCAAGGTCTAGGCGGGTTGAAGCCTTGGATTCTTTACAAGCCAGAGAATGAGAAGATCCCAAATCCAGCTTGTGGGTTAGCCATGTCTATGGAGCCTTGTTTCCACTCTCCTCCTCATTATCAGTGTCCTACAAAAGTTAAAGTTGGTGACATTGGTCCTTTTGTTAGTCATGTTAGGCATTGTGAGGATAGGAATTTGGGAATTAAGCTGTTTCCATAGGAATCATTTTTTTTCAAATGTCATAAATGATCGATGTAACAATGAACTAGTAACTATAGTACTTCTTGCAAACTAAGACAATATATATATAGATAGATAGATCATTAAGAAGTTTGTATGAATGGTTTAACACTTTTATTCTTTTAAGTAAGAAGTCGATTGGTTTGATTATTATGTATAGAGAAATTACATACGAATAGTATTTTACCCTTTAATATACAAATTCAGCACGAACATAATTAGTGATAATCTAATAGCTGTAGAGGTACATCTGTTTCAAAGGTGAAAAATGTAAGATATATGGTGATGAATCATTGGAACTAAAATGCCGATTAATCTTTTTATTACTGGAATAGTTCGACAAAAAAAAAACTACCTGTTCGGATCTCAGATCTCTTACTACTGGACAAAGACTTACTGTTGTTCTCACTAATGAAATATATATATTTTCTAAAATAGTCATAAAATCACCCCACGTTTATATTAAATGTTTAAAAAACACTTCACATTTATAATTGAGTCAAATAGAACCTACGTTTATAATTGAGTCAATTAGAACTCCACGTTTGTCGATTTTAACCGATCACACCCTATTTTTAAAATTGTCTTAAAACCTGTTTGATTCTCCAAAAAAATAACATTAGATTTAGCTGACGTGAAAATTTATTTATTAAAAAGAAATGATGGTGGAAAAATTTTTCCTCTCTCTTTATACCAGTTAGACGCTGACCTGACATAACAAAAAAAATTAAAAAATAAAATTAAACGTAAAATTATTATTTTAATTTGAGAGGAAAAAATGACGGAAGATATTCTTTTAACTTATATTTTTTTATTGGATTATGTCACGTCAGCGTCTATTTGGTATAAAGAGATATGACAATTTTTTCATGTCATTTCTTTTAATAAATAAATTTCTACATCACCTAAATTTAAGAGCAATTTTGAAAGAGCCAAACAAGTTTTAAAATAATTTTGAAAATAGAATGTGATCGGTTAAAATTGGCAAACATAGAGTTCTGTTTAACTCAATTACAAACGTGAGGTATTTTTCGGACATTTAGTACAAAGGTGGAGTAATTTTATGATTTTTTTCTTTAAAAAAAGTAAAAAACTAACAAAGTTAATTAGGGGCTGTTTACTTGCGCAGATATTTCTGAAAATTTTCTAAAATTGAAAATATTTCTAAAATCTATTTCACAATCAAAAAATTTTAAAATAGAAAATTTTCCAATTGGAAAAAAAAATTCTCCAATTGGAAAACAATTTTAAACAACCAACTAGGTTTTTTTTTGTCTTTCTCATCTCCACGACGCTAGACCTCTCATCTTTTCTTTTCTTTTATTTTCACAACCCACCTCCTCCACCATTTCCTCCGCCTCCACCTCCTCCACCGCCACCACCTCCTTCTTCTCCCCCTCCTCCATCGCAGATCCGTTGCTGCCCACCTCCTCCATCGCAGATCCGTCGCCGTCGCCCACCTCCATCTTTTTAATCTCAAACACACCGGGCCTCATCACCACATTTGAAATTACTTTCCTCGTCTTTGGATTCTTGCTAAAATTTGGTTACCCAATGCATTTAATTTAATGGACTTACCTCTTAGCTTACATAAAATTCAAACAAATGAAATTTGATAAATTATATGTATTCTTATATTTTAATTAAACCGCAAGTGTTTATTTTATAAACATTTCATTTTTTTACTATTTTTCCACTCTTAAAAAAATGTCATTTTAACTGAAATTATAGGATGGTTGAGAATGATTTTTAGATTTATTTTTTTTAATTTTCCAATAAAAAATAATTATGTTCCTTATTTTATGTGAATGATGGAAGATAATTTTCTTAATTGGGTATTAAATACATGAGAAATAAGGGACAAAATGTTTATAAAAAGGATATTTTATATGGAATTTATTTTATTTTTTACTCTAATGATATTTTATACAATATGAAAGGAATACTAAGAAATATCTCCAAATAGAGATATCTCCGTAAGTAAACTTTATCTTCTTAACACTAAGAATAAACGTGAACAAATGGTATAAAACGTTAGACTCCATAATTAATAAGCTAAAAAAAGATTACATTTGGGGATTAATTAATGATTGAATCCTATAATTAATGTATATGGTACAACTTGGATGGTTTGAGATTACTAGTAACATTGAAATAGTTTAAAGTTTGGAACCACCTTTCTTGATTTTTCAATAGATGAACGGCGGTGGTGTTAGGCCAAAGCTCATGCGTGCATCTTGTAGGTCGCTCCGGAAAATCATACATGGACCATTTCGCATTGTATCTATTCCTCCCACGCCTTCCATCTCTCATCCATTCACCAAAAACCTTATCCTCAGGCCCTTGCGTATGATTCTTTGGTATCTCAGAATCTCTAATCCACTCCACGATGTCCCAAGAAACCATGTATCCCATCCCTGCCATGTAATGCACAAATGGATCCATACTTGGGCAAGGTGCTACAAACCCATAGTACAAATCTTCCCTTGGCAACTCTCTTAATGACTCCACAAGATTCTCTAATCGTAAATACGTGTCGTCGTCAGCTTTCATCACATAGTGGTACGGAGGGTAGGGCTTGTTAGGGTCCGTCAGAATTTCAGGCAGGGAAGAAAAATACGTATAGGTTTTACCTTTGTCCATGTTCTCCTTGCAGTTGAGTATGATGATGTCATCGTGCCGCATTATCTCGAGGGCGACAAGGAACTGTTGGTCTTCCTTTGTGATGTTGCAGAACACAAACTTGACATCAACTTTGGCGTTGTTTGCAATTAGAGATTTGGTGTTGTATATGAGACGAAGAAAATGACGACTCTCGTATTTTTCAGGAAGTGTTAGGATGCCAATAAGGATGCGGATTTCGTCGGCGTTGTGGCTAAGATGATTGGTGGAAGATGAATTGGAGGGTGTACATGTTGTATTGGCAATTGAAGGAACGGTTAAAAGTGTACATTTTCTAAAATTCAAGAAATTTTCGAGGCGAAATTCGTTGATGGAAGCTAGAAAACAAAGGAACAAGATGAAGAGCAAAGAGGAGACTATGAATCCATATCGGTAGCCTTTGGGTGGCTTCATTGCTGATTGGAGAGGGATTGAATTATGATAGCAAGTGTGACATTTAACAAAATTCTTTTGCACTTTTTCCAAGTTGACAAGTATCGTCCTATTTACACTACATTCTTGACTTCCATTCCTTTAAATTGTGGAGTAGAAAACACAACATGGATGCAAAGTAGGTACGTGAATGGGGATTTTTTTTTTTTTTTTTAGCTTTCCAATACCGACGTTATCTATTAAATTATGACTGTTTTTATTCACACCCGATTGACCAACTAAAAAATAAAGTGTTCATTTTGTTAGTATAGAAAGCATTTTTTCATATAATTATCTCTAAGCACAATGCTCAAAATTGATCATATTCACATATACTAAATTGGCCAGATAAGCTGGGATAATGTGTTGGGTTGGGTCAAAATTAATTGTGTTTCACACACCGAATTAGCCTAATAATGAATATTGTATTTCTACAATTTTTTCTTTTATACATAATGATAGAACCAATAAATATTTGAATTTTTTTCATACCACTAAAACCAACCATGTGTATCTTTCTTCAATTGCAAGACAATACTAAATAGTCCCTTCCGGACTCCAATAAACGACGTTTTGAAATAATAAAAATTCGTAGGACAATGATCTTTGATCTTATTTTATTCCACATCGTTTCATTTTTACTCCTAATTTCCACTCAAATTACCACACCATCATCAAATTGGGTTGATGCATAAAAAAAATTGTCATTTGCACAAAATATATGCTTCAGAAAAAATAAAACGATAAATATTATGAACAGTAAAAATCCGTAAGAAAATGACAATTATTAAAGTACAGAAGGAGCAGTAAATATCCGTTTGTATTTTGGCTACTTCTCTTCCATGAAGTGGGGCTTAATGTTCGCATTTCTCTTGTGCAAATGTTGGCAATATTGCAAAAAGTAATTTGGCCAACTCTAAGTTAATTAGGGCATACACATGGGGTGTTGCTTCGAGACCACCACCCTTGAATACCTACCTAGTAACAGTAAGTCCTCCGAAGACTTTAACCTTCCAAAATGCTTTACAATATAAGCATGCACATCCAAAATCCAAGGAATTAAACATGCACAGCCAAATAAATTTATAATATAATCATACTTTCTGTAAAATAAAATATGTATAATTTCGAATCAGCATATACTCTTATATTTATTTTTAGATTTCTAAATTTCTCATTTTACCTAATTCATATTAAAATCAAATATAATTTGTATCTCTTAAGATTGGTTTTGCATTTTTTTTATATATTCAAATGCATTACTTTGATAATAATAATTTTAAATGTTATCATATTAGTATATTTTATGAGTTTTTTATTCCAAAATTATGAGTTTTATTTTTATAGTGGATGTCAGATTCGAACTAAAAATTTTAATAGCAAATATTAGCATACTAGAGACTAATAGAATTTGCATATTTGTTATTAATAATAAATTATGTACAATATCACTACCTTATACTGTTTAATACTTCCTTAAAAAAAAAATTGTTAATACTTGTATTACTTCATCTTAACAAGTTATCATTCAATTAAAAACAATAGGCGTATTTGACCTCCATTTTTAGCTATTTTCTTTTAAAATTAAATATATAAAAGTAGTACTAGGGTGTTTTGTTAAAGTGTCTACTTTTAGCTGTTTAATTTAAAATAAAAAAAATAGTTATAATTTTGAAAATGGGAAGACATATTTTTTAAAAAGTAATGCTACACAGCACACTCAAACAGCCTGATAGGCATGAATTAGAACAGATGGTAATTTTGTAATTATTCACTGATGGTATTTTTGTAATTAAAAATACCTATGAGGCTATTTGAGTGTGCTGTGTAGCATTACTCTTTTTTTAAACGTAAGACTATTTTTTTATTAAAAAAAAAGAATATATTAATTTTAAATATAAATTTATTTTAAATATTTTAAATATTAACATAAAATGCAGTAACTTACTTAAAAAATATATTAGTACGTAATACTTATTTTTTAAATAGATAAATCTTATGTATTTATAATTTTAATGTTATAAATTAGTACTCCCTCCGTCAATTAATAACTGACTCTTCCTACGGATTCTTACTGTTCATAATACTTATCATTTTATCTTTTCCGAAGCATATATTTTGTGCAAATAACAAAAAAAAAGTAAGCATAAATCCAATTTGATGATGGTGTGGTAATTTGAGTGGAAATTAGGAGTAAAAATGAAACAATGTGGAATAAAATAAGATTAAAGATCATTGTTTTAGATTTGCTACTATTTCAAAACGTCAGTTATTAAAAGATGGAAAGAGTATATAACAACATTTGGATTAAATTTTTTGACAAACTAATGACTTTTAAAAATTATTTTATTTTAATTAAAGCAATTCACAGTACATTATAATAGTTTCTAACCAAACAGTTTACTTGCTTCATTTCACAACACAACATCACACGATACAACGCAACACAACACTGATAGCACAACGCAACGAGAGCCAAACATACACAAAAAAAAAGGACAAAAAAGAAGGAGTTATCATTCAATTTATTTTTTAATATAAACATACCCAAGATTTAGAAAATAAAAAAACTTGTTTTAAAATTGAAAATAAAAAACACTAAAGCATTTTTGTTTTCTAAAAACAGCCAAAAAGAAAAGAAAATGCAATACCAAACATACCCTTACTAATTCCAATTTCCAAGTTAGACGACATGTAACTTATGATAGAAAAGGGAGCCAACTCTAATGTTATTTTTGCATGACATGTAGTTCATGAAGCTAAGCCTAGAAGTAAAAAGAGACAGGGACGCCGTTGCCGCCGCTCCACTTTGCTCCTGAAAGCAGCGCAGGAGCTAGCAACTGCGAAACAGCAAAAGTCTGCAACAAAAACACAAACAAAGCTTCTTTGGGTTTCTGAAATGGAAAGTATTTGCCCAATCGATGCAAAGTGTGCCTCTGAAATCTCCGTTCTCCTCACCCCTCCCTCTCCTCTCCAAGTCCAGGCAAGAAACGTCACACCCTTGCTCCTCTATCACTTTCTCTTTTTCCCTATCAAAACGATTTGTATTTATTTATGTTGTTTGTTATTAGGAATATTTCGATGAGCTTTTATCACAAAGAAGTTGCAACGGGATCAAAGTTAAACTAGATGGTCAATTTGGAAAAGGTTTTTGCTTTTCCTTTATATTTTCACTGAATTTTAAGAAAACAGATGATGAGTATTTGAATTTCTGCAAACGGGTTCCAGTGGTAATTCTTCTGCTCCTCTGTAAGGTATGTATGCTGACATGGGCTTTAAAGAGGATGAGCTCGTTTTCAAAGACCAGATGCTTGTTGGCATTCAACATGATTATAATAAGGTGATGCAACTTTATAGTTGTTTCTTCATTTTATTTTCTTGCTGTGTCAAAAATTGCAAATTTATGTATAATAATTTTTTTGTTGTTGTTGTAGGTTCATTGTCTAGTGTGTAGTTTCTGTTTCCAGTTCCTTCGTTCAGTTGAATATCAAATTGGGAGGAAGCTTTGGTTGAAAAGCCAAGGTGTGCCCACAAGCAATGAATGCCATCATGGTACGAGTGTCCTCAAGTCGTGGGTGACATAATGATTCAATCTTAAGTGGCACCCATGCATTACAACCATGTTTAGGATTGGTTCCCCTTCCATTTGTGACTATTCTTTTGAATCTGACATTTTGAATTATGAAAATTTAGGTGAATGTGGTTCGAGTAGTTCCAACGATGAAGTTGGCGAATGTGATTCCAGTAGTTCTGATGATGAAGTTTGTTTGCCTGAAGGAGTTGTTGAATCATTAATGAATGAGGAATTGGTCTTGCCTTACTCCAACAAATTTCCCTTGCCGTCCTCCATTCTTTGTTCTAGGGGTTGTGGAGATGCTCACTATTGCAGGTAAGGAAATTTAGTACTTTTATTAAACCGTGAATTACTTGGATTGTTAGTGTTTCATTTAACAGTCCATCCCTTGTCACTATGCTAAGAAGCTTACCTAATTCTAACAGTGATGATTGGAGATGGAAACATCTTCTTGGCAGTTAACTTTAGGCGCCTCAAAAATATTCTTCTATGTAATCTAGTTGTGACTATGCTCTTCTGTCTACTGCCCTCACAATGCACACCTATTAGCAAATACCTCAATTGTGGCACTCAAGAAAATTTGTCCCTAACCAATAGATTTTCTTTTTCTTTTTCCGTTTCTACCTAAATGGGGAATTATTTTTTCCATATAATGCAATATAATTGTGTGGGGCATTTAAGAGAAATCCCAAGGTTTTCCTATTTCTTGAGAGGCTCTCTTATTTTAAAAATAATGTAACAAGAGACCTTCAACGTGGTCTTGAGATAGGTAGTATTAGGGCTGTTAACCGAAATACCGAACCGAAAATACCGTGGTACTGTACCAAATTTGCGTATTCGGACGGTATTTTTCCTACCGAAATTATTATTCGGTATTTCGGTATGGTATTATTTTTTGTAGGTTCGGTACCGAACCTACCGAATTTCATTTCTTAATAATGCTAGATCTTCCCTTTACATGCTTCGCAGCTTCAGCTTGTGTTGTTTGTTTTCCTTGCAATTTCAGTACTGTAATTTGAGGGAAAAGATTAATGAAAGTATCAATGTATTTTGTTTTCTAATCAATTTCAGTACTGTAATTTCAGGGAAAGGATTAAGGAAGTA